>JAIFOV010000303.1:0-20663 GCA_020654155.1 Novius pumilus
CTGGAAAACGGTTATTCAAGATCATTTCTCAACAGATGCTTCCATCAATCAGTTCGTGGTGTGTTGTCGGTGGTTAACAATAATGAAACTACATCGGTGATTTCTTCGAGAGTTACTCGCGGTGACTCTCCGTTGGTTTCGCCTATCACTTTCGCTTCGCTGCCGTTTATTCCCGGTTTGACTAACAAGTTAGAAAACATTTTTAAAGACCTGCCGAACGTTAAGATTGCCAAATATTATCCCTTTTCAGTCAGGAGGCTTTTCACTCGCCTCAAGGATAGACTTCCTCTGTTGTCTATTTCTGACTGTGTTTATTTGATTAGGTGCAATGATTGCCCGTCGTGCTATGTTGGGCAGACATCCCAAGTTTTGAAGAAACGTATAAGTTTGCACAAAAGTGATGTTCGGTTGCACCCTAATAGATGTGCTCTTGCTGGTCATGCGAATTCTCTTAATCACGAATTCAACTTTGATAATCCTAGGGTTTTATCTTGTACTACCAATTTTAATAAGAGGACTTTCTTAGAGATGTGTTTTATAAACGAGAACGATCCAACTGTTAACAAGAAAACGGATTTGAATAATCTTAGTAGTTTATACTGTTTTTTGCTATCAATAGACCAAAAAAGACTTCCTGCAATCGTACCAGCTTAGTTTTATTATATCGATATCGTATATATTCTAGGAAGATGACATCGAGAACGACCAAATTTGCGATAATTCCGCTCCGTCTTTCGTCCACTGAGCCGGCAGAGCGGAACGGCGGCGAGCCGGACCGCGCTCCAGAAGTCTCGAAAGATCTCTAGCGCGGAGATTTTTCGACCGCTCTGCGCTACCGACCTAGTCGACGGACTCCCATAAGTTTCTACGGAAACTTCCAAACGGATATTCCGGCGGCGCGCCGCGCCCACCGCTCCACCGACTTAATGCACGGCCAACTTTAAGAAAATATTTGTTGATATGCATGCACAATTCTTTATTCCAATAGATTCCTCCTTCTGTTCACTTGCATTTATTATCGCGACGTTTTTTCTATTGATATGGACACGCAAAATAAGAGATGGCTTCACGAAATTGTGTAGTTTACCTTTCAATTTCAGGTCTTAATAGTTGCAAAAGCTTAAAAAACATGTATGAAGTATTCAAAAAATTTTTTTTCGTGTTTAAGCAAATCGTCGAAAAGGTGGTGAAATTCGCCAAATTCTTTCCTTTTCATATTAATGTCATGAACCCATTTCCTCTTTTTTCGAACTTTTTCTTCTTCTTCAGCATCCACCAAAGTAGCAATTAGAAAAACTTCTTCGTCGTCATGCGACATAATGCGAACAAGAATTCACCGATAACTAACGTGATAATTCGGTATATCGTTTTACCGACCTGGCCGCCCGCCCCACAATGGACGAACCTTCACTTTTTGGCGGCGCGCCGACCCACAGACCTAATGAACGGCAGTTTAAAACGACAGTATGTACAGCATCAAAACCACGCCTCGCGCATATGAAGGTTCACGAGATATTGAAACTACTTTACTTACTAATAACATACCTAGTTAGGATCATAACTCAACCGCTGTGTTTCACACATTCTAATTTTTCACGTGAGGGGGTTGAAAGGGGTATAAAATACAAAACTGTGTCCTCAACTTTCATTCAGTGACAAATTTCATCAAAGTAAATGAGCCATGACAAAGTGCACATACTGAAAACCTCTTTGAACTACGCTTGTAAAGAAAGACCTTGCCAAAAAAGTACCAATTCTAATGCGATCGAAATGAGAGTAAGCAGATTTTAGAAACTTTGGTACTTTTCGCAGAATAATATCCTCTGGGTGAAAATGTGCACTTGCTGTTACGTTACGCGTGAGAGGGGAAGGGTCTCCAAAAACGTTACGGTGCGTTATATGGAGGGAAGGTTGCTTGAAAATCGTCGAAAATTGCGTTACATAGTTTTGGAACGGCCCCTTATTGTAAAAAAATGAACAGAGAAATGTGTAAAATTTACACTGTAAATTAACTGTGAATCTAAATAATCTCTTGGGTGGCTTGGAAACGTTTATATGGGCAGTTTGCCTCACTTGTTGAGAGCCACGCGAGTCGCCAAGCAATATTTTCCTTACGCAGGTCCATCTAGCGGATCAGCGAAGAGATCGCATCGTCGTTAGATCGATAGTTTACTTCTATTCCACTCGACCGAAACACCTGCGAGTACTGCCTAGACAAGTCTCTGAGGTACTGTCCCTACAAGCCTATATACACTTGAACTGAAAGAAACCGCCTCGTTTCTCGTTCCTAGGGATTGAGTCTAAAGAGAGGGAATTTGCCCGGCAGCGATGTAAAGGTTTGAGCACAACGGATTAAGCATGTCTCCTTCATCCCTCACACCCTATTCTTTCAATACCCAACGCCTTATATATTATTTCTTAAGGAGTAAACTCCAAAAACTAAAAGGTTCTTCAAAAGGGAGAGTTGCGTAAGAAGACAGTAGGATGGATTACAAGAAAGACATCTACCATCTAAGTGAAAAATATGCAAATTTATTAGAAATAGATGATTTAGCTAAGAAAAATAATCGTTATTGATTTAACAAAAAATATCCCCATTCCGTATTCGTTACATCTTATTTTACTTCCTTGCTTACGTAAGCAGATATTATTTACGTTATATTTCCTTAACGGTAATATTATATCTCATTACAGTTCTCTTGAATGAAGTAAAACATTTGTAAATGCACGACATCTCTGGTTTGAAAAACGGTTTTCAATACATCAAACTTTTTACTGCATTCCCAGCAAATTTATTTCCTAAGTATATGCTTGTATATGCACGCTTTTCTATGATCCACGATAATTCCTGTAAAACTTGATTAATTTCAATTACATTTCTTATGCTAAATCGAGCTTTGAGACTGCGCGGTTTGAAAACTCCCTCTTGACCAAATTATTCGATACCTAACTTACGCTTTTGCGGTGCAACGAAACTGTGACTCATATTGGGATTTACGCCGATTATATCAGGATTACATCAGGATTGTGGAATTATGAAAGGTCTTTGATAGGTTCGTAGGACACTGAAATCCGATCAACAGTATCGGCGGAAACGTCAATTTTCGAAAATTTCGGAAATGCATTGTCTGGAGATCTATACCAGAAAGCTCAATGAAAAATTCAGAGATATTATTTTTGTACTATGAAAATCACAATTTGGAAAAAAAAGATTTGTTTACAGGTCGGAACAAAGATATGAATTTTTTCGAATTGTTTTTTCTCTACTTGTCGCTTGGTAAATGCTCCAGAAGTCGATTAATTACGCTGAAAATTTATGAGAATATTCGGACGATTTCGTTGAATAGTTCAATCCGAAGAGTATTTCTAGAGATATACTAAAGGATCCCGCATCAGCACTACAATGTGTATGCAGACCTTTATAGTTAATGTTTATATGTGTCGACCTTTAACGAGAGTCGTGGAGTGTAGACAGTGAATATCAATTCACGGATATATGTAAAATGCATTATCTCAGGGGTCGGCAACCTTTTGAGTCGGAAGAGCCAAAAATTACTACTTACAAAATTTCAAGTTTTTAAAGAGCCACAAAAAGTAGCTGAGAGATAGAAATAATGCCTAAACCTCGTTAATCGTTTCAGAACATTTTTTTTATACAATAAATAATATTTCCGAATGGAACTAAAGAGCCGCAGCCTCACATCCAAAGAGCCGCATGTGGCTCGCGAGCCGCAGGTTGCCGACCCCTGCATTATCTAGATATTTATACAAGATAGCGCTACAAATTATTTCCTACAATAATTTAACTTTCCGTAAAATTCCCTGCGATGAAGCAGTTCCTTCGTGTAGAGTTTATTTTTTATGCTGATCTTTTCCATGGTGAATGTCGTATGCAGTACACACAAATAAAAACAAAATAAACAGTTTCTTATCCCAAACTAAGATTATTTCTGAACTAATGTAGGCTGACATATTAGTCATCTCTACTAAAATCTTTTACTTACTACTTTTGTAATCAATTGAATCCTCTGGTACTGATCCTGTAGTAAACAATTGATAAATCCCACAGCTTGGCACACTATTGAAGTCACCACAAAATATCACCGATATCCTTCCAGCTGGATACTGAAATTATGGCATTAAAACATAAACTGTCATAGATAAAACTTACATTTTTTTTTAATTTCGTTAAATGATCTTCTATATATGTAATCGATAAACCTGCTTGTAAAAGCCTAATATGATCAGCGTCAGGGTGGAAGTAAAAATGTGAGTTTGCTACTAGAATGTATTCATGTTGACTATCTTTCGACTGCAGAAAGACAGTTTGCAAAACTGTTTTCAAATCGAGGATTCTAGCTGATAATTTATCATTTTGCGCAATTTTCGACCAGATATGTGAAAATAAAGCATCTTTATCCATGTGCTCTTGCAAAACCATCCTGGTATTTTCAATTTTTGAAAACTTATCCATCCTGAAAAAGCAGGCGACTCCTTCTGCCACCTCGCCCCCTTTAATAGCATAGTCCCCCTCAAAACCCATTCCTGTCAAGAATTGTTGGAGATCGTACTTGAACATTTGTCGATCTACTTCTTGAAGGCAAATTATATCAGCGTTATAACCTGCTTAAAATAACATGTCGCATGAAATCAAAATAGAAAATAACTACCTCACTTGCCCATCAACTCTTTCATGATAAGCTGTTTTCTGTAATCGATGTGCAAAGCATAAGAAGGACAATAAGGATAAAGAAATGTCCTCGTATGATCTGAGTCGCAATATAAATCAGCCAAGATGTTATAGCTAACCACTCTGAATCTGAAAAGTAAAAAATGGATATTAAAAAAGTGAAATATTTATTTCTGGTGTCTATATAGAATAACAACGAATGTAGAATGCTAAACGCCTTGGTTGAAATGTAGTAAGAAATAATACTCTCTTATTTTACCGCCAACAACAACGACAACTTTATTTATCGAATGAGTTTTGGACCTGAGGAGAACGGGTAGAATATTAGGTAAATAAGTAAATCTCTCTTGTATTACAGTACAGTAGTAAAAATACGTAACAACTCGGTTAATTGGACTGTATAGATTGATTTCTCGGCAGTTTGAAGCATAAACTGCCATCTTATTGGTGGTGTGAAGCAGTGGAGTGAACGAAAAGTGAATACATTACATTGCATAGAGTAACCTTCCAGAGAGTATATTCGTTGATAATAATTTATTAAAAATATTTGAATCTATGAAGAACTATACTATTACAGCAACCATTACTAGTCCTAACAGGATAAATTCAAATTTTTCTATATACAACGAAATCAGAAATTTTGTCACAAAGATTTTAAAAAAATGGTTAGTTTGGAAAAAAATTCTCATACACACTCTCACTCAAACATATTCAAATCACACTAACCCCAAGGCACAAGACAGTATCTCGATTTAAGGGCAGTAAATAATAAAACTACACATTGATCTCTAAATATCAAACTCTTACATTAGAGTAAACAAACATTTATCCATTAAAACCCTAAACGGCACGTGTAGCCGAACTTACGGACAACTACAGTACTATCCCACCAGACCTTCACGGACCGCTCCTTTAGTCTTTAATACTAGCCAAGAAACTGCTGAAGTACTATAAGTTTTTGGGCGTAACACGCGTCTCTCTCAGGGGCAAATCTGTATCAGATTTTCTCGATTTTCGACATGAATTTCTTTGAAAATGTGTTTTATGGGGTAGGCCCGAACAATAAGAGTTACAAAATATTTATTCCAAATCCTCGAGTACAAAAAAAAAACTTCAAAACCTAACTATAAGACAATGAAAATTATAAAAATATGCATATTTTTACTTATGCTTGTCTTTTGAACAATCCAAACAAAACCGGGAATAACAAAGACATCTTTGCAGAATGTGTTCGCTTCACTTACTTTATTTTTGTCTATTTTACCATATCTTTTGATATCATTTTTTAGATTTGTAATACGGACTTGTGTTCGAATTGTCTCTTTCCTGGTCTTGCTGTGTTTTTTTAGTGTTCGATGTTGTAATTGTTGAATTCGGAAAAAACAATTTGGTGAGTGATTTGTCGAATCATTAATTTTTTTCATAAATAATTGGCATTTATATGACTATTTTTCGGTATCAAGAATTTTGTGCATAAATCCAAACACGTAGACATAGGAAATGGAACTGGACGTGAATTTAATAGATGAGATTGCCACCGATCGTAATAAATGGAAATTTTACACCGCCCTATGCGCCGAACGGCGTGGAAGGAACTAAGAAGAAAAAGAAGACATAGGAAATATAGATCGCGGATCTAACGATGCATCGTGTTCCCTGCTTAGAAAGAGGAATAAGACTGAGTGGATCCACATTCTCTCTCTAATCGACGGAGCTACATGCCCCTACCGGCTCCCCTCCCGAATAATCAAGCATATAGAGAAATTTGAACACTACTTTCAATACATTAATACGTGTGCGGTGTTGGCGTTCAGAATCAGAACCACTGATGAAAAACAACAGCAGAACGAACAGGCTCTATTACGAATGCTTCATTCCGAAATGAGATCAATGCTGGAGTATAGCGACACGGATCCTTCAATACAGCTTTAGCAAAATAAAGTAGATTCTCGGAGAAATAACAAAAATCGACCGCCAAAAATAAAAACTATTAAACAAGCCTTACATGAGAGAGCAGCCATTGTCAGAACCTATGTCCCTAGAAGATAAGGAGAAAGAGGCCTGATCAGCATAGAAGCTAGCTAGAAACTAAAAACAGAATGACGAATTCTTAGGAATGGTCCTCAGACAAAAAAATAAAACTTCTAAAAGATCCAACACTGCCCATCATCGGTCAGATTGGCCGGTTTGAAACAAAAATAGTGACATAAGTAAGAGATAAATGTAGACAAGAAATAAAGGAAGAACAGAGAAGCAAATGGAATAATAAAGCAATGCATGGCCAGATCTTGCATGTAGCCAACAGGGACACCATCGACCGACGCCATACATGGAAATGGCTGATGCACACCAATCTCAAGATAGAAACAGAACCGCCTATTATGGTAATAACCAAATATTTTTAAAGCAACACAATTTAGTTTAAGATCTTAATGGTCGGGGCCAGATAACGAGAAGACAATGTACTCGTCCAAAGCCACCTTTCATTACATCGCTCTACACCCTTCTGTATTATATACATTATATACTGACTGTTCTTAGACCGCAGCATCATCCCCAATTGATTCTTTATCTACTACATTCAGGCCATCACACAAAGTTCCAAATTAGGCGTCTTTTTTTTCTTTCTGAGTCAACACCGGAAGCACGATCTAAATCATCAAGAGAATAATTAAGCTCATCAATTGAATCAGACGAAAAAGATTCCTTAGATTTTGATGAATCTACATGGAAAAATTAAAATGTATAAATAAATAATTGAAAAATAAATACCTTCATGACCTTTCTGAGCGAGTTTTGCCAACATGAATTTATGGTGCGATCTGAAACCATTTTTTAACAACATATGATGAAGAAGCTGCACTTCATGAGCACTGAACGCTTTGAATAAGTCGCGACTATTTGTGGACCAACATAAAAAAAATTAGTAGCTAAAAGTTTGTGATACATTTAAGAAACAAACACTCTAGTGATTCTTCATGGAATGTTAGAGGAAAAAACCATATGGCAATGTTACTGGTAATACTTCCCACTAAAGTGCTATATTAATTAAAAGTTACTTAATTTTAACAATCCTTACTCATTTTTCCCAGTTATGTGTTCTGTGAACTTATGTCTAGATTCAAAAGGGCAAGTTCCTGGTCCAGCTTGGATTTTATTTTTGGAAATAACCTCTACAGCAGGTCCTTCCATATTGTTGTTCTTGGGTGTACACTTCAATTTCAAATAACAATTAATCACATTATTATCTGGTATGTACATAAAATCATGGTCTACTTCACTCCAGTTAATTTTGTCATTTGAATTATACCAAACAAATTCTGACAACTTCACATCAGTTTTAAAGACTTCAAATTTATTGGGATATACAGGATGAGTTGCCATTATGCTTGTAGGAAGAGTGATAGCATCAATCCAAGGGGCATTTATAACCACTTCAAATGGATTTTTTGAGACTTCCAAGCAAATTTTATTGTTTAAGGAAAATATGTCGCTACAAGGTATATTACCGTCTACCTCTTCACCATTGACTATCAGTTTAATGTCCAAGTCAATTTTTATACTATTAGTATGTTTCCTTTTCGCCTTCTTTTGTAGAACTTTTTCCATGTTTGCAGTGAGTCTTGTTAAAAAGACCGTAACTGGCTCGAACAGTTGTCGAACAAAATTGAATTGTCGGTCTATCTTTAGCTCCTTATTTTCATATTTGAAAGAGAATTGAAAATGTTCACTTCCATCCACGTGGCGAAAATAAGCTTTATTCATTTTGAAGATGTACTTGTGAATGAATTGTCTTCGAACAGAAAGAACTACTTTTGAAAATACAAATACCATATCGTATTACTAATTACATTTCTTTTAATTATGCATGATTCGAAAACAATATGTTAACACACGAATAGAAGTTTGGTTAGAGCATTGGCTTAAATACAAATAAACTGTGCACGTAGTCAGAGAGTAGAGAAAATCTAGAGGGGCCATCCTCAACAGTTGATTTGGACCTGTTTTTTATTTTGCGTTATGACCAATAGATGGCGAGCCTATCAAAATTCGGCATTCTCGGTGCTACAGCTTGAATGTATCATACCTAGTGGAGGAGACCGAAGCTCACCTGAACCGACTACAAAGGTAGCTGTAAGCGTGCTTTTCAGCAAGCGACGCAGGCGCGCGTTCTTCCTTGACGCGCTCAGCCATTGACTAATAATACTAAATAGAAATTGCACGCGGTACTAAAGTTTCAAATCGGTAAATGCTCCCCGTGAGATGCTGCCATCTACGATCCTCTCAACGTCTATTTTCAGAACTATTATATCCATCTAAGATAAGGAGAAGAAATCTTAAGGCCGGGATTCGTTTCGTGAAAGGAACGAATGAGTGGCGCTGATGTAGACGCGACTCGAACTAATACCGGGGAGGAGACGATGGGCAACTCTGAACTACCTTAGAAGCAGTGTGTGTTGCCTGAATATTCGTCTATAAAGAATTCGCGCTTCCCAGTGAGGTATTTAGGATCTTTTACGTTTGCTTCCGTATATAACTTTATCATAGCTCTACAATTACATTTTTAAATTTTACAATAAGCATATTTAAAAATAGCACTTTTTTATACCTATCTGAATAAAATATGATTTCGATGTAATACATATATCTTTCTGTTTATCTATGAGAAATAAAAATCGGTACTTATACCCGATAGGAATAATTTCCTAAGGTTTATTGGAAGTAGAATATTGTTCAGTGAAACACATATTTGATTTAATGTCATCAAATCATTGCGAATTATTTATATAAATTATGTATGAATATGGGTATAGGTAGATAGATACATACCCTGTAGTCTATCCACTTTCTCTGAACAAACCAGATGTGTCGTTCTCGGGTCGTTCCGATATCGGCTTCAATTGTTTTTTATGTCTTTATGGCTTCTAAGAATCATTCGACACTACGACTCGTTCTCTCTGCACAATATTTAGAATGACTTCCCTCGTGCAGTAGAAATATAATTTGTGTCCTTTTTTTTTGTGGAAATAAACTATTTTTTTTACAATAATTATAAACTATTTTTATTATAAATTATTTTCATTATAAATAATGATTTTTAGATGTGAAACTAATCATATATGTAACCAAAATCGATAATTTTTCCATCGTTCGCACCTTCAGAGAATTCGCGAATATTTATATTATTATTCAAATAGTAATATCATTTCGAAATAATTCTTGATTAAAGTTGTAAATATTGAGAAAAACGAAATATTTGGTAGTGCATTGAAGCAGCAAGACGGAACGAATCCCGTCTTGTAAGCGCGCTGTTCCCAATTTCTTTATAGAAAACACATCGAAAAAAAAAAATTATTCGTTTGTAAAGTTACTTTTATAATTGTCATCAATAAACTACTATCGATATAAATCGTATTACTTGATAGTTACGTTGGCAAAAATATAATAAGAAAAAACGAACTAGACAAAATCAGTTTCTTTTTCGTTTGCCGTCAGATATCGCAACTTGATACCAGCCGTATAGTAGCTATCGTTTCGAAGTCGCATAAAAAATCTGCCGTCCTCATGTTTTCAAATTGAGGCGCCTAGATACCTAAAGCCGCCTTATCTTTTACGCATGATTTTTAGCCATGAGGGTTGGTCTACTATTCCATTGCAAATACGAATACTCTTTCTCAATACTGCCACTGGTCGTTTACGATTTTGACATGTGTCTAATATTTTTCTTATGGTTTTTTTCTAGAAAAGGAAAATAAAGTAGTATCCGATTGATACTTCAGGCGACAATTCGCGTCATTTGTGAAATTTTTAATCATTTTATTTTGAATACGAAACTAATTGTTGACAGTACGATATACCTATTATATTATACCATGTGCGTTGAAATTATAGATCAAATTTATTTCTGAAGACAAGAAAGTTTTATCAGAAAAATCGTCAAAAACTTCGATTCTCTTTCGAAGTTCATCAAATGTCGATGTACACAACGAGTAATTCGACATCTTGAAGTACTCCGCTACCAGATAACCGATTTTTTGCACTTTTACCATACAAGCTTGAGAAAGCTTCAATCTCGGAATGGAATTATATTTCGTACAACTGTAAGTTTATTAAATGTGATAAAAAATAATCAACATACATCCTCTCATATGAACTTATACATTATGTACTAAACGAACATACCCATAATCTAAATAAAAATAGAATTCCCTTTCGCGAGTATCGTAAATTGAACCTTTCTCAAGCGGGCATCGTAAAAGTGCCAAATATCAAATATCTGGTAGACTTATTTTCTGTTGCCAACGGAGTAATACCCACGTGGTGGACGATCGGTAGGGCGACCGTCCATATAGGCGATTCGAGTTGCATGAGCAATAAAAACGGTCTAGCTCGAAAAGTACCCAGCTACCAGATATTCGATTTTGACACTTTTACGATGCACGCTTGAGACAGGTTCGATTTATGGGAATTTCGGAAGGGTTATCCTTTTCATTCAAACTGTCGCTATGTACTCATGTACATAGGTGTAAAGGCAGAGATAAGATGTGTAGTATTTTTTTTACGAAAACGAAAAATACCGCGTGTATAGGTTCACTTTCAATTTAATTCAAATTGAGCCATAGTTTTATGGAGTCTGAATGAAAAGGATATCCCTTCCGAAATTCTCATAAATCGAACCTTTCTCAAGCGTGCATCGTAAAAGTGTCAAAAATCGAATATCTGCGACGGCGGAACGATAACCGAAAAGTAAATAAATATCCGTCATCGGAACTTAGTGAGTCAAAACATTACATTCATTCAGTCGAATATTGTTTGCGGTAACTTGCAACCTATGTTATGAACAAAAAGCAAATGATCAATTTTGGAGAATTGATACTCAGTATCGTAAAGAGAACTTGAAATACATGAATATGTATACCCCCTCCTTACTTCGACCAAAATGATTTCACGAAAAATACTATTGAAATTTAAAGTGTTGCATGCAAAAACATGAACTTGAAATTCGAAGTGCCAAGCCGGTCCTGATCATTCTCGACAAAGTACAGCCCCACTCCTTCCTAAGTCTAATGGTCGAAGGTGCTGCCATCATGTTCGTAATGCTGGAACCCAAAAAAATAGGAATCTCTCTTGAAAAATAACAGAACGGAAAATGTTGTTTTTATTTTTTACCAATTTACTTGTATTTTTTAGTCATTCTAGATCCAGAAGTATAGGTAATAGAATTTCAGTTCATGATTTCTAACAGAAAAGTTTGTGAAGCTTTGGGAAATGTGAAATAAAGCGATTTTAATTTCACCCCAAATTTCTGTCATATTATATGTTTTTTTTCGAAATGTTCTCAACAATTTGGCAAAAAGCAAAATGACTCATTAAGAAGATATATTCTTTCTGAATTATGGAAAAAAGTTTGCACATGAAGAAGCAAGTTTTGAATATAATACGATTCATCTAAAGCAGCACATTTTCGACATTTATCCAATTTTGAACACACCCTATTTTGATATGAATTTTATCTGAGGCAAAATTTTTCACGTGACATCCTTAAAATGAGTATAAATAATGATTATAAGTTGTCAGCTTTGTAAATTTGCACTCAGTTTTGAAACTACAAGAAGTAGAAAAAACGCGATAATTCTCAATTAGAATTTTTCTTTTTCTGTTTTTCTCAATTTTTTCTCGGTGATAAAAAATATCTTATGAAATGGATAATAGTCCACAGAATCAAGTTCAGTTAAAAAATTCACGAAAAATTTTGTTTGTCAAAAGTTCTGGTAGCTGAAAAATAGCACTTTTTCCCATTTTTTATTACTTTCAAATCGATGTCACATCAAAGTTTATCATTTCTACGAAATTAAAAATATCTTATGCACTAGGATAAGAATCAAAGATTCTGAATCAGTTTTCAGATTGCAAAAAAATGGATGTGGCGAAAAGTTGTGGTAGCTGAAAAATTGCCGTTTTTGGTGTTTGCACCAGACGCCCCCCTTAAGGTGCGTCCAGATACGTTCGAGGCAGCAAGCTAATTGCCGTACCGAGGCGGTGCGGTCGTAAATAAGAAATACAGCAAAGGACCGCTTATCTCATGTGAACCCATTAACAAATTTCGGGAGACCGTATCATATTACCAGTCGAGGATTCCGTCGAACAGGTCAAATTTCGCGTTTAACATCGACTTTTTTTGTTTCGATTTATTCCTATTTGTGAATTGAAAGAAAAAAACGAACAATGAGCGCCGATTAATTATCTAATATCTCTCCAAGCATCTTCTTCTTTCACCACATTCATATTCAATTTTTCATGTTTTCTTCCATAGAACCCGACGTAGTCTATCTCTTCGATAAAACTCAGCACTTTTTCGTTTGACTCACTCATATCGATGTTTAAAAATGAATGAGCCGCATTTCTTTCAAAATGTTCTAGAAAGATACAGTTTTTCGAATTCGTGGAAAAAACTTGTGGGGAAAAATGATTGACTATCCGCTTTCTAAAATCAACCCTCTTTCCAAGAAAAACGGATATTGACGGTTCGACAGCTACAATATTATATTGTTCACAATGCAATAAACGTTGAAAAGATAACATTTAGAAAGCGACCGTAGGTCAATTTGATTTAATAAGTTTGAACAATTTGTTTTCATCTATTTCAAATTATGGAAACATGGATTAATAGCTGACATTCGCTGCAAATTCACTTAATTGGAATAATTTCAAATTCATTTGGACTCGGAATATTTTCATTTTTCCTTTTGGGAAATCAAACTAGTTTTTCGATAGTGTGGTCGCTAATGAACCAACAGTAAGCAATGGTTCAATTCTCTACAAATACTATGGAGAAATGGAAAGATCTGCTTTTAAAAATACATTTTTAGAATAGATTGTTGCAACAGAACAGATAACGTTATTAATTGGAAATTCATCTCCTAAATTTCAATCTCATTCCGCAAAGTGCAAAAAATTTTTTTAGAAATTAGATTAATTTAATCGATCTCTATTAATAAATCGATCCGCTTTTGAATTTTAATGATTAATTTTTTTTGCATCATGAAATATATACATCCTTGTTGCAAAATATAAAAAAAAACATGAGTTGCAGTCGCATTTCGCAAGTCGTTTTAATGTTTCGAAAAAGAAAAGCAAAATTCTCTCGTTCACATGCCGCGGTTCCAAATTCGCCGTACCCACCCCAAGTGGATCGGTCCCGTACGGATGTTGAACGTTCGGTGAACTGTTTACCTCTCTAGGATCCCTTGGTGAGGTCGTTTAAAATAATGCCTCGCTCTAATGTAGACGGGTCGAAAATTTGACAGGCGTTCGTTCGGTACTTAATATGTCACCCAAAGCCGTTAATATACAAAGAAATGCGCCGGTTTCGATGAATCCGTACGCTGCCTCGAACGTATCTGGACGCACCTTTACTCGCCCAAAGAATAATACAGTTTTCGTTCGGGATTCGCCTATCTGATTGAAATTGCCTTTCGACTCAGAGTAGGAATGTTGGGTTTTTTATGCAGTACCGGTACTTGTGTATCGTATCGTACAGGAAACAAAATACCGGTTCACTCTAAATCGTATTGCTTTGTACCGATATTTGAACCGGTACTTGTATTGATCAATTATGATCTATGCTTCCAAAAAAGTTATACTCTCCAGATGGAATAAAATTTATATTTACTTAAAAGACACCGTAAGCTGAGTTTGTTATATAAATTTAAAAATTTAGATAATGTATAAACACGATAACCTTAGCGAAAAGAGAAAATTAGATACTAAATATACAGGTTGTCCGGAAAAATGTGGGCGATCTCTCGGATTCAGACAGAACATTAAAAAATAAGATGACAAGTCCCTATAAATTTTTTTCCTAGCGGCCCTCCCTACCGAGGTACGGCCTCCTAAAGGACGCCACTGGTAATCAATGTTTCCTTTAACTTTTAAACTGCATTTTTTTGAATCTAATAATTTTTTCGGATTAAATAACCGAAACTAAAACGTTTCTGTTCCTTGAATGTCTTTCGTAACACACTTTGCTGCAGACAAATAAATTAGAAATCATGGTTTCTCTTTGATAAAAATAAAACATTAATACTTTTAACTTTTTTTCTCGAAAACGGTTGATTTTATCGACAATGAGAAAGAGTACCTTTTCTTCAGCTTAATGTTCAAAGTATTCAAATTTATTTTTTTGAACTCTTTATCAAACAGGGTGTTAAAAATGTAAGCAATAAAATGTTTAACCTAGTCCGCACCTGATAAAATAAACAAGCTAATTATGTTTTAAGGGCAGTATTTTGAAAGTTCCTTACTACTGTTTATCGTATTAAATTTTCATTAAGTTATATTAAGTACATAGTTTAAAAGTTATTCAAGAAAAATTGATTACTAGTGGCGTCCTTTAGGAAGCCGTACCTCCGTAGGGAGGTCCGCTAGGACAAAAATTTATGGGAACTTGTCATCTTATTTTTTCATGTTCTACCTGAATCCGAGAGATCCCCCACATTTTCCCGGATAACCTGTATAGACTCCAATCTTTTTGTTCGAAAATATAAGAAAAGTAACGTTGACAATGAAAAGGCTGAAAATTAAACGTACCTGCCCTATATTTTGGGAGACCGGAAAGACACAGAATTTCTGGTGGAAGGGTGGGAAGGTGTGGCCTTGTCCTATAAAATGGGGTTTTAAAGAGCTATTTAAAAGGAAAGTTGCATTTTGAGTTTACCTTCTTTTCAACATACATCGAAGCATGGTTAGTTAAAAAAATTTGAATCTTATTGTAGGGTTAGAAAGAAGTGAAAAACTACCCTCATGGTCAGTTTTTTAGGAACATCTTGATAAGATGAGGATATATTGCTACAAGTTTCAGACAAAAAATGTGGCTTCGAGACGTATCCACAGCTTGCGAAAGCGTGGGCAAATATTACAATTTTTTTCATCAGTCGAGTATAGTTTGTGATTCAACCTTTTCTTGTCAGTTATTTTGTGGAAGTATCAGTCCGGATTCATATCTTGCTGACATTCTTTTTTGAAATCAATTTTTATTCCTACGTACTTATCGAAGTAATTCAATCCTCAATCGGGCGGCGGTTTTAATATAAACACTCTTTTCTAAACAGCAAACATCGTTCGATCCGTCGACGACGAGAGAAGAGGTTGGTTCGTTTTTTTATTTCGAAGCGGTTTTTGAACAATCTGAACTCAGGGGCGTGCCTTACGGGCCCGCAGAGCCCGCGGTGCGGGGGGTCCCGGACTATTAGGGCCCTTTCATATTAAGATTCGTGAATCGGATTCTCGTAGCCCAGATTCAAATGTTACGTTGCAGCAAATGGAACCTTTCAGATTACGATTCAGATTCTTTATAGCTTTGGGATTCTTTATTGCTCGGTTGACACGTTCTTGTGTTTTTTGCTCCGGTAGCCGGATTCAAAACTTACGTTAGAACAAATTAACCTTTTCACATTAGGATTCAGATTCTTTATGAGCTTGCGATTCAAAAACATTTCGTCGATCGGTGTTTTCGGTCGCCAGAATTCTTTACGAGCGCAGTAACCAAAACAAATATGTGTTAAGTAATTTAATCCCGACTTGTTCTTCACGTTTGTTCCTGTGTCTGTCATCAGAACATTGGAGATATGCCCTCAGCAAGGGATGAGTTATATTATTTTTTCCAAACAGGTTTTGGGGTATTGTAACAAACGACGATACCTTTTTCATCACGCTCTTGATTTATTTTATGTACCCAAGTTTTCCTATTTCTCTTTCTATTTTTCGTGAATAAATACCACAAACGTATCACTTCTAATTCATCCATGTTGCTCTTGTTAAAATCGAATAAGGAACGCAAATATGGGTAAATAATTATATGAGAGCCGAGCGCGTGAAGTGGAACAATAATAAAAATAGAGCGGGGTAACGCAACGTCAATCGTTCGAAATTCAGAATCTGTAATATGAAACGCACCAAATTCGTTTGTTTATTAAACAAATTTTATGGGAATCGGATTCAAGAATCCTAATATGAAAGGGCTCTTAGGGGCCCCCAATTTCCTAATAAGCTAACCTATTTGGAATCGTCATCAGTCAAACTGACAGTTTGTTTGAATCAATTATTTTCTCGCTCCAAATGATTTTTTTGTCTTATATGTAAATCTTATGCAGAAGGCAACGGAAACCACTGCATTAATCTTCCCAAACAATAAGCAATGAAGGACAACCATAAGAATAGGAAACAAGATGATGGGATTCGGAACCCGGAGTCCGGCAGGGGGAGACAGAGCATGGCTTCTCAGGTCGTCAGCCAACGAAATCCATGCCAAAACAACATAAAAGAAAACATTAGAAATAAAAACGAAAGCAAAACTAGTCCAACTAAAATTGGAACGTGGAACGTAAGAACACTGTTAAGACCGGGAAGATTTGAAGAACTTAAACAACAAATGAAACTAAATCAGCTTGATATTTTAGGAATATGCGAAACTAGATGGGGTGATAAGGGAGATTTCTGGAGCGATGACTTTCGAATGATTTATAGCGGAGATAAACAACGAAGAAACGGAGTTGGAATACTATTAAACAAAAAATGGGGACTGCAAGTAGAAAATACCTATCATATGAATGACAGAATATTACTAATAAAATTGAAAACAACTACAGTGAACATGATAGTCATCCAAGTATATTTTCCAACCTCGAATAGTGAAGACGACGAAATTGAACAAATGTACGACTCTCTAGATGAATTGCTAGAAGTAACTCGAGATAACGATAATGTAATTATTATGGGCGATTTCAATGCAGTAGTAGGGGAAGGACAAGATAATCAAATAATAGGCAAACATGGTTTGGGAACAAGAAACACCAGAGGAGAAAGATTGGTCAATTTTTGTAAGCAGAACAATTTTGTAGTTACCAATACAATGTTTGAAGTACCAAAAAGAAGACGTTATACATGGGTAGCACCAGGGGATACTAATCGTTACCAAATTGATTATATATTAGCAAAGAGCCGTTTCAAGAAACAAATAATGACAAGCCACAGTTATCCAGGTGCTGAAATAGATAGCGATCATAATCTAGTAATAATGAAGTACAAAATAACAACCAAGAAAATTACAAAGCGACCCAAACGTAACATATGGGACGTAGAAAAACTCAAAAACGAAGAAACCAAACGAGAGTTCCAAAACAAAGTTTATGACAGACTGATAGCTGCTGGTATTGACCCTCCATGGAATGAAGTGGTTTACAATATTCGACAAGCTGCTGTGGAATCAATTGGATTTAGGAAACTGATTCCAAGGAAACCATGGATAACGAATGAGATAATGGACTTAATAAAATATCGCAATAAATTAAAGAGGACTGATGATGTTAGGTATAGAATAATAAAGGACCGTATTACTCAAAAATGCAGAATTGAAAAGGAAAAATGGATGGATTCAACATGCGAAAATATCAAAAAGAATATGTTGGCAAATAGAATGGACAAAGCATATGGAATGATTGAAAGATTGTCAAGACTACCGAAGCCAAGAAGCAAAATTGTTAAAGACAGGAATGGACAACTAATTCCAGATGAAGGTGAAATAGCGGCGCGATGGAAGGAGTACATAGAAGATCTGTATGAAGGATTGACAGGAGGAGACATGAATATTGAAAATATAACCGAGTTAAACAAAGAAGATATAGGGCCAATTATAAAAAAAAGCGAATTTGTTAAGGCTCTAAAAGAATTAAAACAAAGTAAAGCGACAGGAGTAGATAACATTCCGGCAGAATTATTAAAAAATGTTGGACAAGATACAGAACATAAACTATTTGAAATGATTGAGAAAATGTATAGGGATGGAAACATTCCTAAAGACTTTACCAAAAGCAAAATGGTACTAATCCCTAAAAAAGGAAATTCCACAGAATGCAAGAATTACAGAACGATAAATTTATTAACACACGCATCAAAGATACTTCTTATCATTATCAAAAATAGGATACAAAAGAAAATCGAAAAGGAGCTCGATGAAGATCAATTCGGGTTTAGACAGGGAATTGGTACAAGAGAAGCAATTTTAGCTTTAAGGGTACTTACGGAAAGAAGGCTAAATGTAAACAGAAATACATTTATAACCTTTATTGACTTAGAAAGCCTTTGACACTGTCAATTGGGCACTATTGATGAACTCTATGAATAAAGCACGAATAGATTGGAGGGATAGACGAATAATAATGTTACTATACAAAGAACAGGAGGCCTTAATAGAGGTGGGAGAACACAGTATTACAGCAGAAATAAGAAGAGGGGTAAGACAAGGATGTTCCTTATCTCCTATTTGTTCAATTTATTCGTAGAAGAAATCATAGACAAGTATAAAAGAAACTCTAATGGTATAAGCATAAATGGAGAAAAGATCCACTGCATAAGATTTGCAGATGATATTGCTTTAGTATCTGAATCAGAAAAAGGCATGCAAAAATCCTTAATCACCCTGACAAAAATATTACAGGAATATCAAATGAAAGTAAATGCAAATAAAACAAAAACAATGGTTGTGACTAAAGCAAAAGAAATTCCTGTAGTGAAGTTGGAAGTAAATAATAACCTAATAGAACAAGTCCAACAATTTAAGTACCTAGGAAGTACGATTACAAGCGATGGTAAATGTTCAATAGAAATCAGACAAAGAATAGCTATGGCAAAGAGAGCATTTACGCAAAACGACAGTTATTTACAAACAAAAAACTAAATATAAATATGAGAAAAAATTTTGTCAAATGCTATGTGTGGAGTATCTTATTGTATGGTTGTGAAACATGGACCATCAACGAACAAGACAAAAAGAAGTTGGAAGCCATGGAAATGTGGATATGGAGAAGAATGTTGAAAATCAGTTGGACAGAAAGGAAAAGTAACGTAGATGTATTAAACCAAGTAGGAGAAAAAAGAATTATATTAAACACAATAAAAGAAAGAAGCGGAAAAATGTTTGGTCACCTACTTAGGCATAATTTGTTTATGACAAATATATTTGAAGGACGAATAAATGGTTACAAAGGAAGAGGCAGACCGAGGAAGGCATATATAGAAGAAATGATTAAACAAGCTGACTGTAACCGATATATAGACATGAAAAGACTGGCTTTTAACAGAGAAGAATGGCGAACCAGATTTGCAACGACAAGGCAAGGCCTTTAGTAGAAGAAGAAGATTTGGACAGGGGTAGGGGCCCCAAAATTTTTTTGCGGGGGGGGCCTCAAGAAACTTGGCACGACTCTGCATCCAATTGTGTTATATGACTATTTCGCATTGAATGTTGTAAAACTTACGAATGACTCGAGCCATTTCACTACATTCAATAGGTTTCGGCGTTCGAAGTTTGAATTACCTAAAAATAAGGGTTCTTTGGGATCATTGATTCAAAATAACTCTATTTCGGATCCACACAATTTTTTGTATAAATTTTTTGTCTGAAACTTTGTTCAGTGTATCCCAAAGATATTCAAAAAATTGATTACAGGGTAGTTTTTCACTTATTTATTATTCAACTATCTATGTATTGAATAGGTACATGTTGAAAGGAACTTTTACTGCAAAATTGAAGATTACTTTTCATTGACAAGGCCAACCTATATTATAAATGTTGCATAGTATTTTTGGTTCTAAGAACGAATTGTTTTGACTGCACGTGAGTTCTCATGACGGTATTGAATTACTTTTCTGTTATCGTTTGGATTTATGATATATTCACCACTGAACGCACCATTAGTTTATCTTTTCTATCAATACATAGATAGTTGAATAATAAATAAGTGAAAAACTACCCTGTAATTAATTTTTCGAATATCTTGGGAACATAAGGATACACTGAACAAAGTTTTAGAGAAAAAATTTATACAAAAAATTGTATGTGAATCAGAAATAGAGTTATTTTGAATAAATGATCCCAAACAACCCTTATTTTAAGGTATTTCAAACTTCGAACGCC
>JAIFOV010000775.1:0-20528 GCA_020654155.1 Novius pumilus
GAGGTTGGTAATTTGAGTAGTGATCGAATTTGAGGTTGGTAATTTGAGTAGTGATCGAATTTGAGGTTGGTAATTTGAGTAGCGATCTAATTTGAGGTCGGTAATTTGAGTAGTGACCGAATTTGAGGTTGGTGATTTGAGTAGCGATCGAATTTGAGGTTGGTAATTTAAGTAGTGATTGAATTCGAGGTTGGTAATTTGAGTAGCGATTGAATTTCAGATTGATAATTTGAGTAGCGATTGAATTCGAGGTTGGTAATTTGAGTAGCGATTGAATGCGAGGTTGGTAATCTGAGTAGCGATTGAATTTGAGGTTGGTAATTAATTATCCACGAATTAGTTATCCACGAATTAAAAATATTCTTAAATCCTCACACTTTATAGGCAGGAAACCGTATTCTTTTGTTAATAAATTAAATTTTTAATAAATTTATTGAATAAAAATAACTCCACGAGTTAATTATCCACGAATTGAAAATATTTTTAGATCCCCACACTTTATAGGCAGGAAACCGTATTTTTTTGTTAATGAATTGAATTTTTAATGAATTTATTAAATAAATAAAAATCCACGAATTATTATCCACGAATTACCACGAATTATTAGGCAGAATAAAAATATAAATCCCCAATCTCTATAGGCAGGAAACCGTATTTTTTGTTAATAAATTGAATTTTTAATAAATTTATTAAATGAATAAAAATCCACGAATTAATTATCCACGAATTAATTATCCACGAACTAAAAATATTTTTAAATCCCCACACTTTATAGGCAGGAAACCGTATTTTTCGTTAATGAATTGATTTTTGAAAATTTTATAAATGAATGAAAATCCACGAATTAATTATCCACGAATTAAGAATATTTTCAAAACCTCACACTTTATAGGAAGGAAACCGTATTTTTCTGTTAATTGATTGAATTTTCAATAAATTTATTGAATGAATAAAAATCCACGAATTAATTATCCACGAATTAAAAATATTTTTAAATCCCCACACTTTATAGGCAGGAAACCGCATTTTTTGTTAGTGAATTAAATTTTCAATAAATTTATTGAATGAATAAAAATCCACGAATTAATTATCCACGAATTCATTATCCAACCGTACTTCGATTTTTTGGTAATGAATTAAATTTTCAATAAATCCATTGAATAAATTGAAATCCACGAATTATCGTCCACGAAATAATTATACACGAAATAAAAATATTTTAAATCCCCACACTTTATAGGGAGGAAACCGTATTTTTCGTTAATAAATTAAATTTTGAAAAATTTATTGAATAAATAAAATCCACGAATTAATTATCCACGAATTAAAAATATTTTTAAAACCTCACACTTTATAGGAAGAAAACCGTATTTTTCTGTTGATTAATTGAATTTTCAATAAATTCATTGAATAAATGTAATTAATTATCCACGAATTAGTTATCCACGAATTAAAAATATTCTTAAATCCTCACACTTTATAGGCAGGAAACCGTATTCTTTTGTTAATAAATTAAATTTTTAATAAATTTATTGAATAAAAATAACTCCACGAGTTAATTATCCACGAATTGAAAATATTTTTAGATCCCCACACTTTATAGGCAGGAAACCGTATTTTTTTGTTAATGAATTGAATTTTTAATGAATTTATTAAATAAATAAAAATCCACGAATTGATTATCCACGAATTAATTACTAACGAATTAAAAATATTTTTAAATCCCCACACTCTATAGGCAGGAAACCGTATTTTTTTGTTAATAAATTGAATTTTTAATAAATTTATTAAATAAATAAAAATCCACGAATTAATTATCCACGAATTAATTATCCACGAACTAAAAATATTTTTAAATCCCCACACTTTATAGGCAGGAAACCGTATTTTTTCGTTAATGAATTGATTCTTTGAAAAATTTTATAAATGAATGAAAATCCACGAATTAATTATCCACGAATTAAGAATATTTTCAAAACCTCACACTTTATAGGAAGGAAACCGTATTTTTCTGTTAATTGATTGAATTTTCAATAAATTTATTGAATGAATAAAAATCCACGAATTAATTATCCACGAATTAAAAATATTTTTAAATCCCCACACTTTATAGGCAGGAAACCGCATTTTTTTGTTAGTGAATTAAATTTTCAATAAATTTATTGAATGAATAAAAATCCACGAATTAATTATCCACGAATTCATTATCCAACCGTATTTTTTTGGTAATGAATTAAATTTTCAATAAATCCATTGAATAAATTGAAATCCACGAATTATTCGTCCACGAAATAATTATACACGAAATAAAAATATTTTTAAATCCCCACACTTTATAGGGAGGAAACCGTATTTTTTCGTTAATAAATTAAATTTTTGAAAAATTTATTGAATAAATAAAAATCCACGAATTAATTATCCACGAATTAAAAATATTTTTAAAACCTCACACTTTATAGGAAGAAAACCGTATTTTTCTGTTGATTAATTGAATTTTCAATAAATTCATTGAATAAATGAAAATCCACGAATTAGTTATCCACGAATTAAAAATATTCTTAAATCCCCACACTTTATAGGCAGGAAACCGTATTTTTTTGTTAGTAAATTGAATTTTCAATAAATTTATTGAATAAATAAAAATCCACAAATTTATGATCCACGAATTCATTATCCACGAATTAAAAAAATTTTTAAATCCCCACACTTTATAGGCAGGAAACAGTATTTTTTTGTTAATAAATAAGATTTTCAATAAATTTATTGAATAAATAAAAATCCACGGATTAATTATCCACGAATTGAAAATATTTTAAAATCCCCACACTTCATAGGCAGGAAACCGTATTTTTTGTTAATAAATTAAATTTTCAATGAATTCATTGAATACATGAAAATCCACGAATTAATCGTCCACGAAATAATTATACACGAACTAAAAATATTTTTAAATCCCCACACTTTATAGGCAGGAAACCGTATTTTTTCGTTAATAAATTAAATTTTTGAAAAATTTATTGAATAAATAAAAATCCACGAATTAATTATCCACGAATTAAGAATATTTTTAAAACCTCACACTTTATAGGAAGAAAACCGTATTTTTCTGTTGATTAATTGAATTTTTAATAAATTCATTGAATAAATAAAAATCCACGAATTAATTATCCACGAATTGAAAATATTTTAAATCCCCACACTTTATAGGCAGGAAACCGTATTTTTTTGTTAGTAAATTGAATTTTCAATAAATTTATTAAATAAATAAAAATCCACAAATATATGATCCACGAATTCATTATCCACGAATTAAAAAAATTTTTAAATCCCCACACTTTATAGGCAGGAAACCGTATTTTTTTGTTAATAGATTAGATTTTTAATAAGTTTATTAAATAAATAGAAATTCACGAATTAATTATTCACGAATTAAAAATATTTTTAAATCCCCACACTTTATAGGCAGGAAACCGTATTTTTCTGTTGATAAATTAGATTTTTAATAAATTTATTGAATAAATAAAAATCTACGGATTAATTATCCACGAATTAAAAATATTTTTAAATCCCCACATTTTATAGGCAGGAAACCGTATTTTGTTGTTGATAAATTAGATTTTTAATAAATTTATTGAATAAATATAAATCCACGAATTAATTATCCACGAATTGAAAGTATATAAATAATAAAATCTATAGGCAGGAAACCGTATTTTTTTGTTAATCAATTAAATTTTCAATAAATCCATTGAATAAATAAAAATCCACGAATTAATTATCCACGAATCAATTATCCACGAATTGAAAATATTTTCAAATCCCCACACTTCATGAGCAGGAAACCGTATTTTTTGTCAATAAATTAAATTTTCAATGAATTCATTGAATACATAAAAATCCACGAATTAATCGTCCACGAAATAATTATCCACGAACTAAAAATATTTTTAAAACCCCACACTTTATAGGCAGGAAACCGTATTTTTTTGTTAATTAATTAGATTTTTAATAAATTTATTGAATAAATAAAAATCCACGAATTAATTATCCACGAATTAAAAATATTTTTGAATCCCCACACTTTATAGGCAGGAAACCGTATTTTTTTGTTAGTGAATTAAATTTTCAATGAATTTATTGAATAAATAAAAATCCACGAATTAATTATCCACGAATTCATTATCCACGAATTGAAAAAATTTTTAAATCCCCACACTTTATATGTAGGAAACCGTATTTTTTTCTTTATAAATTAGATTTTTAATAAATTTATTGAATAAATAAAAATCCACGGATTAATTATCCACGAATTAAAAATATTTTCAAATCCCCACACTTTATAGGCAGGAAACCGTATTCTTTTGTTGATAAATTAGATTTTTAATGAATTTATTGAATGAATAAAAATCCACGAATTAATTATCCACGAATTGAAAATATATAAATAATAAAATCTATAGGCAGGAAACCGTATTTTTTTGTTAATCAATTAAATTTTCAATAAATCCATTGAATAAATAAAAATCCACGAATTAATTATCCACGAATTAATTATCCACGAATTGAAAATATTTTTAAATCCCCACACTTCATAAGCAGGAAACCGTATTTTTTGTCAATAAATTAAATTTTCAATGAATTCATTGAATACATAAAAATCCACGAATTAATCGTCCACGAAATAATTATCCACGAACTAAAAATATTTTCAAATCCCCACACTTTATACGCAGGAAACCGTATTTTTTTGTTAGTAAATTGAATTTTCAATAAATTTATTAAATAAATAAAAATCCACAAATTTATGATCCACGAATTCATTATCCACGAATTAAAAAAATTTTTAAATCCCCACAATTTATAGGCAGGAAACCGTATTTTTCTGTTAATAGATTAGATTTTTAATAAGTTTATTAAATGAATAGAAATCCACGAATTAATTATCCACGAATTAGAAATATTTTCAAATCCCCACACTTTATAGGCACGAAACCGTATTTTTTTGTTGATGAATAAGATTTTTAATAAATTTATTGAATAAATAAAAATCCACGAATTACTTATCCACGAATTGAAAATATTTTTAAAGCCTCACACTTTATAGGCAGGAAGCCGTATTTTTTTGTTGATAAATTAAATTTTCAATAAATTTATTAAATAAATGAAAATCCACGAATTAATTATCAACGAATTGAAAATATCTTTAAATCCCCACACTTTATAGGCAGAAAACCGTATTTTTTTGTTATTAAATAAATTTTCAATAAATTTATCGAATAAATAAAAATTCACGAATTAATTATCCACGAATTCATTATCCACGAATTAAAAAAATTTTTAAATCCCCACACTTTATAGGCAGGAAAACGTATTTTTTTGTTGATAAATTAGATTTTTAATAAATTTATTGAATAAAAGAAAATCCACGGATTAATTATCTACGAATTAAAAATATTTTCAAATCCCCACACTTTATAGGCAGGAAACCGTATTCTTTTGTTGATAAATTAGATTTTTAATAAATTTATTGAATAAATAAAAATCCACGAATTAATTATCCACGAATTGAAAATATATGAATAATAAGATTTATGGGCAGGAAACCGTATTTTTTTGTTAATAAATTAAATTTTCAATAAATCCATTAAATAAATAAAAATCCACGAATCAATTATCCACGAATTGAAAATATTTTTAAATCCCCACACTTCATAGGCAGGAAACCGTATTTTTTGTTAATAAATTGAATTTTCAATGAATTCATTGAATACATAAAAATCCACGAATTAATCGTCCACGAAATAATTATCCACGAACTAAAAATATTTTTGAATCCCCACATTCTATAGGCAGGAAACCGTATTTTTTCGTTAATAAATTAAATTTTTGAGAAATTTATTGAATAAATAAAAATCCACGAATTAATTATCCACGAATTAAGAATATTTTTAAAACCTCACACTTTATAGGAAGGAAACCGTATTTTTCTGTTAAATGATTGAATTTTCGATAAATTCATTGAATAAATAAAAATCCACGAATTAATTATCTACGAATTAAAAATATTTTTAAATCCCCACACTTTATAGGCAGGAAACCGTATTTTTCTGTTAATAAATTAAATTTTTGATAAATTTATCAAATAAATGAAAATCCACGAATTAATTGACCACGAATTAAAAATATTTTTAAATTCTCACACTCTATAGGCAGGAAACCGTATTTTTTTGTTGATAAATTAAATTTTCAATCAATTTATTAAATGAATAAAAATCCACGAATTAATTACCCACGAATTAAAAATATTTTTAAATCTTCACACTTCATAGGCAGGAAACCGTATTCTTTTGTTAATAAATTAAATTTTTAATTAATTTATTGAATAAATGAAGATCCACGAATTAATCATCCACGAATTAATTATCCACGAATTAAAAATATTTTTACATCCCAACCTAATTTTTGTTAATGAATTAAATTTTTAATGAATTTATTGAATAAATAAAAATCCACGAATTAATTATCCACGAATTAAAAATATTTTCAAATCCCCACTTTTTATAGGCAGGAAACAGTATTTTCTTGTTAATGAATTAAATTTTTAATAAATTTATTAAATGAATAAAAATCCACGAATTGATTATCCACGAATTAATTACCAACGAATTAGAAATATTTTTAAATCCCCACACTTTATAAGCAGGAAATCGTATTTTTTTGTTAATAAATTAAATTTTTAATAAATTTATCAAATAAATAAAAATCCACGAATTAATTATCCACGAATCAGAAATATTCTTAAATCCCCACATTTCATAGGCAGGAAACCGTATTTTTTTGTTAATAAATTGAATTTTTAATAAATTTATTGAATGAATGAAAACCCACGAATAAATCATCCACGAATTAATTATCCACGAATTAAAAATATTTTTACATCCCCACCGTATTTTTTGTTAATGAATTAAATTTTTAATGAATTAATTGAATAAATAAAAATCCAGGAATTAATTATCCACGAATTAAAAATATTTTCAAATCCCCACGTTTCATAGGCAGGAAACAGTATTTTCTTGTTAATGAATTAAATTTTCAATAAATTCATTGAATAAATAAAAATCCACGGTTAATTATCCACGAATTAATCATCGACGAATTGAAAATATTCTTAAATCCCCACACTTCATAGGCAGGAAACCGTATTTTTTTGTTAATAAATTAAATTTTTAATGAATTTATTAAATAAATAAAAATCCACGAATTAATTTTCCACGAATTAAAAATATTTTTAAATCCTAATACTTTATAGGCAGGAAACCGTATTTTTTCGTTAAAAAATTAAGTTTTCAATAAATTCAATAAATAAATAAAAATCCACGAATTAATTATCCACGAATCAATTATCAACGAATTGAAAATATTTTTAAATCCCCACACTTTATAGGCGGGAAACCGTATTTTTTGTTAATAAATTAAATTTTTAATAAATTCATTGAATAAATAAAAATCCACGAATTAAAAATCCACGAATTAATTATCCACGAATTGAAAATATTTTCAAATCCCCACACTTTATGGGCAGGAAACCGTATTTTTCTGTTAATAAATTAAATTTTTCATAAATTTATAAAATAAATAAAAATCCACGAATTAATCATCCAAGAATTAATTATCCACGAATTAAAAATATTTTTAAATCCCCACACTTTATAGGCGGGCAACCGTATTTTTTTGTTAATAAATTAAATTTTCAATAAATTTATTAAATAAATGAGAATCCACGAATTAATCATCAACGAATTAATTATCCACGAATTGAAATAATTTTTACATCCCCACCGTATTTTTTGTTAATGAATTAAATTTTTAGTGAATTTATTGAATAAATAAAAATCCACGAATTAATTTTCCACGAATTAAAAATATTTTCAAATCTCCACTTTTTATAGGCAGGAAACAGTGTTTTTTTGTTAATAAATTAAATTTTCAATAAATCTATTAAATAAATAAAAATCCACGGATAAATTATCCACGAATTAATTATCGACGAATTGAAAATATTCTTGAATCCCCACACTTCATAGGCAGGAAACCGTATTTTTTTGTTAATAAATAAGATTTTCAATGAATTTATTGAATAAATAAAAATCCACGAATTAAATATTCACGAATTAATTATCGACGAGTTGAAAATATTCTTAAATACCCACACTTTATAGGCAGGAAACCGTATTTTTTTGTTAATGAATTAAATTTTTAATAAATTTATTAAATAAATAAAAATCCACGAATTAATTATCCACGAATTAAAAATATTTTTAAATCCTCATACTTCGTGAGCAGGAAACCGTATTTTTTCGTTAACAAATTAAGTTTTCAATAAATTTAATAAATAAATAAAAATCCACAAATTAATTATCCACGAATCAATTATCAACGAATTGAAAATATTTTCAAATCACCACATTTTATAGGCAGGAAACCGTATTTTTTGTTAATAAATTAAATTTTTAATAAATTCATTGAATGAATAAAAATCCACGAATACATTATCCACGAATTAATTATCCACGAATTAAAAATATTTTAAAATCCCCACACTTCATAGGCAGGAAACCGTATTTTTTTGTTAATAAATTAAATTTTTAATAAATTTATTGAATAAATGTAAATCCACGAATTAAAAACCCACGAATTATTTATCCACGAATTAAAAATATTTTTAAATCCCCACACTTTATAGGCAGGAAACCGTATTTTTTTGTTTGATAAATTAGATTTTTAATTAATTTAATAAATGAATAAAAATCCACGAATTAATTATCCACGAATTGAAAATATTTTCAAATCCCCACACTTTATAGGCAGGAAACCGTATTTTTTTGTTAATAAATTAAATTTTTAATAAATGTATAAAATAAATGAAAATCCACGAATTAATCATCCAAGAATTAATTATCCACGAATTAATGATATTTTTAAATCCCCACACTGTATAGGCAGAAAACCGTATTTTTTTGTTACTAAATTGAATTTTTAATAAATTTATTAAATAAATAAAAATCCACGAATTAATTATCCACGAATTAATTACCAACGAATTTAAAATATTTTTAAATCCCCACACTTTATAGACAAAAAACCGTTTTTTTTGTTAGTAAATTAAATTTCTAAAGAATTTATTGAATGAATGAAAATCCACGAATTAATCATCCACGAATTAATTATCCACGAAATAAAAATATTTTTAAATCCACACACTTTATAGGCAGAAAACCGTATTTTTTGTTAATAAATTAAATTTTTAATGAATTCATTGAATAAATAAAAATCCACGAATTAATTATCCACAAATTAAAAATATTTTCAAATCCTCACACTTTATAGGCAGGAAACCTAATTCTTTTGTTAATGAATTAAATTTTCAATAAATTCATTAAATGAATAAAAATCCACGGATTAATTATCCACGAATAAAAAATATTTTTAAATCCCCACACTTCATAGGCAGGAAACCGTATTTTTTTGTTAATAAATTGAATTTTTAATAAATTTATTAAATAAATAAAAATCCACGAATAAATTATCCACGAATTGAAAATATTTTTAAATCCCCACACTTTATAGGCAGGAAACCGTATTTTTTTGTTAATAAATCGAATTTCTAATGAATTCATTAAATAAATAAAAATCCACGAATTGATTATCCAGGAATCAATTATCCACGAATTAAAAATATTTGAAAATCCCCAAACTTTATAGGCAGGAAACCGTATTTTTCTGTTAATAAATTAAATTTTTAATAAATTTATTAAATAAATAAAAATCCACGAATTAATTATCCACGAATTGAGAATATTTTTAAAACCTCACACTTTATAGGAAGGAAACTGTTGGAGTTGACGCGATTTGGATTCGAGCGCGGGATTAAAACATCCGTCTCTGACAAGCATTTATTCACGACTAACTAGATAACAAATCTGCTCGAGGTGGTGGATCGCTCCCCAGAATGGCGCCTCGCGGTAGTTGCGCCAACACTCCCCCTCGATTCGAACATCTCGAGTGTAGTTTGCTCTAATGACGACTCCGGGTCATCCCCGAAAGATTTACGCAGCTCTGTAGCTTCGTATTGGTTAGGGCCTTCGTCATCATGTCAGCTACGTTTTCTTCCGATGCGACGTGGCTGATCTTCAATTGCTTGTTCTGGAGAGCTTCGCGAACAAAGTGGTACCTCACGTCGATGTGTTTGGTCCTGGAGTGGAACAACGGGTTATCGGCGAGTTTGAGTGCTCCCATGTTGTCCACGAACAGCGTTACTTCTGCGAGTTGATGAAGACCGAGTTCTTCAAGGAAGCTTTTCCAATATAGGCATTCTTTAGTGCCTTCGCTTAGAGACATGAATTCTGCTTCCGTGGACGAGAGTGCGACCGTCCTTTGTTTCCTAGATTCCCAATTTATGGGGCATCCGCTTAGGATTGTGACCATCCCGGAGTACGATCGCCGATCGTCTTGGCAGTTTCCCCAGTCGGAGTCGACGAAGTATTTTAATGCATGGTTGTTGGCCGTGTATGTGAGGCCTAGGTACGGAGTTGCTTTTAGATACCTTAAGATTCTCTTTGCCGCTGTCCAGTGAGTTTTGTTGTACCGGCTGCTGAACTGACCGAGACAACTGGCGGCGTGGCTGATGTCAGGTCGAGTGCTTTGGGCTAGATACGTTAAGCAGACTATTAGCTCTCGATACGGGACGTTTGCTTCGAGTTCTTCGTTGCTCGATTCGTTCGATAATTTGACGTGGCAATCCAGTGGGGTGTGAACTGGCTTGGCGTCACTCATGTTAAAACGTTGTAGCAGGTCGGCGATGTAATTGGGTTGTGTCACTGTTACACCGTTTGGTTCTACCTTTATGTTTATGCCGAGGCAATAAGTGGCTTTACCGAGATCTTTGCCCTCAAAACGTTTTGTTAAGTCCTTTCCTAAGTTTTGTATTAATTTGGAGTTCTTCGATGCGGCGAGGATGTCGTCGACATATATGGTGATAAATATGGTGTCTCCCCCTTCGACTTTATGATACAGACATGGGTCGATCTTTGAAGGAACGGCTCCAAATTGAAGAAGAGCTTCTACTTCGGCTGTTCCATATAAATTTCTTCGTTGAGATTTCCGTTCAGGTATGCTGTGGCGATGTCGAATTGCCTAATCTCCATGCCGAATTGAGCCGATAGTGCTGCGATGAGTCGCACTGTAATTAGTCGTGCAACTGGAGCGAACGTTTCGTGGTAATGGATGCCGGGTTTTTGAGAAAAACCCTGAGCGACTAAACGTGCGTTGCGACGATCTAGTGTACCGTCTGAGCCGTATTTGTTACGAAATACTATCCTGCTGCCGATAGTTTTGACCCCTCTAGGACGATCGACCAATTTCCAGGTTTGGTTCTTTATTATGGATTCGATTTCGTCCATTATTGCCCTAAGCCATTCTTCGGCGTGTTCGCTTGACAATGCAACTTTTGCAGGGATTTCGATTATTGGGGCACCTAAAGCAAAGAAAATATCCTCCGCGGCTCCAGCACTTTGAAATAGTTTGCGCGGTCGTCCTGGTAAACCTGTTCTGATAAGTCTTGGTCTTCCACGGCCTCTGGTTGGGCGTTGATCCTCTTCTGGTGTTTCATCAATTTCGTTTTCGCGAGTGATTTGAGGATCCGTGTCCGAGCAACTTAAAGTCGGGTCGGAGAAAAATTCGATCTCTTCACGTTCGGGTTTGTTTTTAGCTGTGACTTCGACTTCACGCGAGTGGGGTAAGAAATCGTCAAAAATGTTGGTGCAGCGAGGAAGTTCGTCCGATTGTTCCGCCAAGAATTTAACGTTACTCGTTTCGAGGAATCGCTGCTCTCGAATAACTAGGGCTGTTTACAAAGATGGCTTGTGGCGCCGCTGTCCAGATAAAATTCGCTCCGTGATTCGGCGGCGGCGTCTTTGTCGGTAGCGGCCATCGAAAACTCGTCCTTGGAGTGCGTCGGTTGACTGCGGCACTGGTCGCTTTTATGACCGAAACGTTTGCATTTATTGCACCTTATCCTTTCCTTTCGTTTCCATGAGTCGGACCCTTTGTTCGATTGATTGTTTTGATGTCGCGGATTCTTTCCCGCAAAATAAGCTGTTGATGACGAAATTGGTACCTGCCGGTATGCGTCATATTCTTCCACGATTTTAATTCGTAGAGCTTCCGGTTCGGGGAGTTCGTCACGTGATTCGATCGCGACGCGGAAATTTTCGTAGGATTCTGGGAAAGTGTATAGCAATAGTATTACCAACACGTCTGGATTAATTTCTACGTCCAAATCTCTCAATCAGTCGATGACGTCGGAGAATTGTTCCACGTGTTCACGAACGTTATCTGATTCGGTTATTTTGTGTTGCGTGAGACGCTTTAGTAGAGTGGCCTTTTTGGCCGGACCCCTGAATTGATACGTGGCTTCAAGTTTTAACCATACATCTCGCGCCGTTGTGCAGCCTTTTATCTGTTTTATTTCCGTGGAGCTAATTGATAGGATTATAGTCGATTTTGCTTTGTTATCGAATCTTGTCCACGTTTCGATATTGTCTCCGCTTGACGGGTCGTTCGTTCGGGCCGGTTTCTACGTTTTTCCGGATACGAAATCCCACTCGTCGTTTTTGACGAGGAGGGCCTCCATGTGTATCTTCCACGTGTCGTAGTTATCTCGTCCGAGCTGTTCGATACGCATAACACTCGCGGAAGTCATGGTTTTTACGTCGGAAAAAGAAACACAAAAATAAAACAAAATTTTGGATCCGAAAACAAACGAGTTTATCACACGCTTCACTGCTTACGATACTGTTAGAGTTGACGCGATTTGGATTGGAGCGCGGGATTAAAACATCCGTCTCTGACAAGCATTTATTCACGACTAACTAGATAACAAATCTGCTCGAGGTGGTGGATCGCTCCCCAGAATGGCGCCTCGCGGTAGTTGCGCCAACACTCCCCCTCGATTCGAACATCTCGAGTGTAGTTTCCGTATTTTTTTGTTAATAAATTAAATTTTCAATAAATGTATTAGATGAATAAAAATCCACGAATTAATTGTCCACGAATTTATTATCCATGAATTAAAAAAAAATTTCAAATCCCCACACTTTATAGGCAGGAAACCGTATTTTTTTGTTAATAAATTATATTTTTAATAAATTTATTGAATAAATGAAAATCCACGAATTAATTATCCAGGAAATGAAAATATTTTTAAATCCCCACACTTTATAGACAGGAAACCGTATTTTTTTGTTAATAAATCAAATCTTTAATGAATTTATTGAATAAATGAAAATCCAAGAATTAATTATCCACGAATTAAAAATATTTTTGAATCCCCACACTTTATAAGCAGGAAACCATATTTTTTGTTAATAAATTAAATCTTTAATAAATTTATTGAATAAATGAAAATCCACGAATTAATTATCCATGAATTAAAAATATTTTTAAATCCTCACACTTTATAAGCAGGAAACCATATTTTTTGTTAATAAATTAAATTTTTAATAAATTTATTGAATAAATGAAAATCCACGAATTAAAAACCCACGAATTAATTATCCACGAATTAAAAATATTTTTAAATCCTCACACTCTATAGGCAGGAAACCGTATTTTTTTGTTTGATTAATTAGATTTTTAATTAATTTATTAAATGAATAAAAATCCACGAATTCATTATCCACGAATTAAAAATATCTTCAAATCCCCACACTTTATAGGCAGGCAACCGTATTTTTTTTTTAATAAATTAAATCTTCAATAAATTTATTGAATTGAATTGATTATCCACGAAATAATTATCCACGAATCAAAAATATTTTTAAATCCTCACACTTTATGGGCAGGAAACCGTATTTTTTGTTGATGAATTAAATCTTCAATAAATTCATTAAATAAATAAAAATCCACGAATTAATTATCCACGAATTGAAAAAATTATTAAATCCCCACACCTTATAGACAGGAAACCGTATTTCTTTGTTAATAAATTAAATTTTTAATGAATTCATTAAATGAATAAAAATCTTCGATTTAAAAATCAACGAATTAATTAATCACGAATTTAAAATATTTTTAAATCCCCACACTTTATAGGCAGGAAACCGTATTTTTTTGTTAATGAATTAAATTTTCAATGAATTTATTAAATAAATAAAAATCCACGAATACATTATCCACGAATTAATTATCCACGAATCAAAAATATTTTTAAATCCCCACACTTTATAGGCAAGAAACCGTATTTTTTTGTTAATAAATTAAATTTTCAATAAATTTATTAAATAAAAAAAAATCCACGAATTAATTATCCACGAATTAATTACCCACGAATTAAAAATATTTTTAAATCCCCACACTTTATAAGCAAGACACCGTATTTTTTTGTTGATAAATTAAATTTTCAATAAATTTATTAAATAAAAAAAAATCCACGAATTAATTATCCACGAATTAATTACACACGAATTAAAAATATTTTTAAATCCCCACACTTTATAGGCAGGAAACCGTATTTTTCTGTTAGTAAATTGAATTTTCGATAAATGTATTAAATAAATAAAAATCCACGAATTAATTATCCACGAATCAAAAATATTTTTAAATCCTCACACTTTATAGGAAGGAAACCGTATTTTTTTGTTTATAAATTATAAAATTTTAGTACAAAAGAAGTGCCTGATTAAAGGAATACTTTGATAGAGTATTCAATGTGCCCCTCCATCTTCTTTATATTTAATGAAATAAATTATTTCTTAAAATTTCAAACATTTTCGTACTTAAATACTAAAATATAAAAGTAAACTAAATTTAAGAGACTGGGTTCATACCTCATTTATAAAGGTTTATTCCTTTCTTTTATAATCAAACTTTTTGAAATCTTATTTTTCAATAGATTAATTTTAGGAACTTTTGTTTCAATTTCTTCATTTAGTTGACTAAGAATATGGCTGGGGTTAGAAATAAATCTGCTTTCTTTTATTCCATTAATGATTAGATGTTATTCACTATATTCTGAATCTTCATTAAAATACTTTATGACACAAATAATAGCTTTAATATTTATTATTGCCTCTTTTTCAATGAATTTCTTCATTTTAATTTATAATGAAGAAAATAACTTAACTTCCCAATTAATCTTTAATTCAAGCCTTCTACTAAAAATAGGTGCAGCTCCTTTCCATTTTTGGTTCCCAGAAATTATTGAAAGCCTTGATTGGATATTTAGGCTTATTCTTTTAACTTGGCAGAAAATTGCTCCTATAATTTTACTTATGTACAATTCAAATTTTTCATTTATTAGTTTTATTGTATTAAGATGCCTTATTGTAAGAAGAGTAAACGGATGAAATCAAATAAGAATGAAGAAAATCTTAGCTTTTTTTTCTATTAACCACATTGGTTGGATGCTAACCTTAACAATACTGAATCAATCAATTTGATTCATCTATTTCTTAATATATTTTTTATAGCATTAAGCTTAGTCAGAATATTTTTTTTTCATAAAATCAATTTTATATCACAATTATTTAAAAATTTAACTTCAAGAAATCAGTTTAAACTATTTTTTTTCTAAACCTCTTTTCTTTAAGTGTCTTTTAGGATTTATACCTAAGTGACTTCTTATGAATTCTTCAATTCAATTTAAATTATTTACTCTAGTCCTTTTTATAATTATTTTAACTCTTTTAACTATTCACTTTTATATCCGGCTAATACTCCAATCAATAAAAATTTCAAGATCCACAAAGCCTTTTAAAAAAATTAATTTTAAATTTTCAATTTTTTTTTTAATTTTCTTAATATCTCATTACTAGTGATTTTTACTTGTCTAATAAACCAACTTTGAGGATTTGAGTTGAATAAACTTACAACCTTCAAATTTGACAATGAAAATTATTCAAGCCTCAGGGTTTATTTTTCAAATTTGCAATTTGAATTATAAGACTTGATAAAGGAATTTAATTCTTAAATAAATTTACAATTTATCGCCGAAATCAGCCACTTTATCGAATAAATGATTCCTTTCCACAAATCACAAAGATATTGTAACTTTATACTTTCTGTTTGGACTTTGAGCAGGATTAGTTGGGACATCACTAAGTGTTTTAAGTCGACTTGAATTAAGAACCCCGGGAACATTAATTGGAAACGACCAAATTTATAATGTTATTGTTACAGCCCATGCTTTTATTATAATTTTTTGTATAGTTATACCAGAAATAATTGGAGGATTTGGAAATTGACTTGTTCCTTTAATAATTGGTGCCCCTGATATGGCCTTCCCTCGATTGAATAATATAAGATTCTGGCTTCTCCCACCTTCTTTAAGATTATTAATCCTAAGAAGATTGATTGAAAGAGGGGCAGGTACAGGTTGAACAGTTTACTCACCATTGTCTAGAAACTTTGCTCATACACAGCTACACATACATTTGATACAGGTATCAAAATTTTTTCCTGGCTAGCTACTCTTCATGGAACTCAATTCAACTACAGCCCCTCTTTTTTATGAGCTTTAGGAATTTCATTTTTATTTACAATTGGAGGTCTTACGGGAGTAATTCTCGCTAATTCATCTATTGATATTGTTCTTCACGACACATATTATGTAGTAGCAAACTTTCATTATGTTCTTTCAATAGGTGCTGTCTTTGCTATTATAGCAAGACTAATCCATTGATTTAACTTATTTACTAATTTTGCTTTAAATAACACACTTTTAAAAATTCAATTTTTAACTATGTTTATTGGAGTAAACTTAACCTTTTTCCCTCAACATTTTTTAGGATTAAGAGGTATGCCTTGACGTTATTCTGATTACCCAGATGCTTACACCTTATGAAATAAAATCTCCTCAATGGGCTCTATAATTTCAACCATTAGAGTTATTCTTTTAATTTTTATTATATGAGGAAGATTTTATTCTTATCGAATAAAACTTTACTCCCTTCATCTCCCTTCCGTAATTGAATGATTTCAATTAAGACCTCCAATAGAGCATAGATACTCAGAACTCCCTATTCTTTTTTATTTTCTAATATGGCAGATTAGTGCAATGGATTTAAACCCCATAAATAAAACTATGATTTTGTTAGAAATTGCTACATAAAAAACCAATATATATGATCGAATTCGAGGTCGGTAATTTGAAGAGCGATTGAATTCGAGGTTGGTAATTTGAGTAGTGATCGAATTTGAGTTTGGTAATTTGAGTAGTGATTGAATTCGAGGTTGGTTATCTGAGTAGCGATCGAATTTGAGGTCGGTAATTTGAGTAGCGATCGAATTCGAGGTTGGTAATTTGAGTAGCGATCGAATTCGAGGTTGTTAATTTGAGTAGTAATCGAATTCGAGGTTGGTAATTTCAGTAGTGATCGAATTTGAGGTCGGTAATTAGAGTACCGATCGAATTTGAGGTCGGTAATTTGAGTAGTGATTCAATTCGAGGTTGGTAATTTGAATAGTGATAGAATTCGAGGTCGGTAATCTGAGTAGCGATTGAATTCGAGGTTGGTAATTTGAGTAGTGATCGAATTCGAGGTCGGTAATTTGAGTAGCGATTGAATTCGAGGTTGGTAATTTGAGTAGCGATTGAATTTGAGGTTGATAATTTGAGTAGTGATCGAATTTGAGGTTGGTTATTTGAGTAGTGATCGAATTTGAGGTCGGTAAATCGAGTAGCGATCGAATTTGAGATCGGTAATTTGAGTTGTGATTGAATTCGAGGTTGGTAATTTGAGTAGTAATCGAATTAGAGGTTGGTAATTTGAGTAATGATCGAATTTGTGGTCGGTAATTTGAGTACCGATCGAATTTGAGGTCGGTAATTTCAGTAGCAATTGAATTTGAGGTCGGTAATTTGAGTAGTGATCGAATTCGATGTTGGTAATTTGAGTAGCGATCGAATTCGTGGTTGGTAATTTGAGTAGTGATTGCATTCGAGGTCGGTAATTTGAGTAGCGATCGAATTCGAGGTTGGTAATTTGAGTAGTGATTGAATTCCAGGTTGGTAATTTGAGTAGCGATTGAATTTGAGGTTGGTAGTTTGAGTAGTGATCGAATTTGAGGTTGGTAATTTGAAAAGTGATCGAATTTGAGGTCGGTAATTTGAGTAGCGATCGAATTTGAGGTCGGTAATTTGAGTAGTGATTGAATTCGAGGTTGGTAATTTGAGTAGTAATCGAATTCGAGGTTGGTAATTTGAGTAGTGATTGAATTCGAGGTCGGTAATTTCATGAGCGATTGGATTCGAGGTCGGTAATTTGAATAGCAATCGAATTCGAGATTGGTAATTTGAGTAGTGATTGAATTCGAGGTTGGTAATTTGAGTAGCGATTGAATTCGAGGTTGGTAATTTGAGTAGTGATTGAATTCGAGTTTGGTAATTTGAGTAGTGATCGAATTCGAGGTCGGTAATTTGAGTAGCGATTGAATTCGATGTTGATAATTTGAGTAGTGATCGAATTTGAGGTTGGTAATTTGAGTTATGATTGAATTCGAGGTTGGTAATTTGAGTAGCGATCGAATTCGAGGTTGGTAATTTGAGTAGTGATCGAATGCGAGGTCGGTAATTTGAGCAGCGATTGAATTCGAGGTTGGTAATTTGAGTAGCGATCGAATTCGAGGTTGGTAATTTGAGAAGTGATCGAATTCGAGGTCGGTAATTTGAGTAACGATTGAATTCGAGGTTGGTAATTTGAGTAGCGATCGAATTCGATGTTGGTAATTTGAGTAGTGATTGAATTCGAGGTTGGTAATTTGAGTAGCGATCGAATTCGAGGTTGGTAATTTGAGTAGTGATCGAATGCGAGGTCGGTAATTTTGAGTCGAGGTTGGATTGAATTCGAGGTTGGTAATTTGAGAAGCGATCGAATTCGAGGTTGGTAATTTGAGTAGTGATCGAATTCGAGGTCGGTAATTTGAGTAACGATTGAATCCGAGGTTGGTAATTTGAGTAGTGATTAAATTCGAGGTCGGTAATTTCATGAGCGATTGGATTCGAGGTCGGTAATTTGAATAGCAATCGAATTCGAGATTGGTAATTTGAGTAGTGATCGAATTTGAGGTCGGTAATTTGAGTCGCGATTGAATTTGAGGTCGGTAATTTGAGTAGCAATAGAATTTGAGGTCGGTAATTTGAGAGGTGATCGAATTCGAGGTTGGTAATTTGAATAGTGATAGAATTCGAGGTCGGTAATCTGAGTAGCGATTGAATTCGAGGTTGGTAATTTGAGTAGTGATCGAATTCGAGGTCGGTAATTTGAGTAGCGATTGAATTCGAGGTTGGTAATTTGAGTAGCGATTGAATTTGAGGTTGGTAATTTGAGTAGTGATCGAATTTGAGGTTGGTTATTTGAGTAGTGATCGAATTTGAGGTCGGTAAATCGAGTAGCGATCGAATTTGAGGTCGGTAATTTGAGTTGTGATTGAATTCGAGGTTGGTAATTTGAGTAGTGATCGAATTCGAGGTCGGTAATTTGAGTAACGATTGAATCCGAGGTTGGTAATTTGAGTAGTTATTAAATTCGAGGTCGGTAATTTCATGAGCGATTGGATTCGAGGTCGGTAATTTGAATAGCAATCGAATTCGAGATTGGTAATTTGAGTAGTGATCGAATTTGAGGTCGGTAATTTGAGTCGCGATTGAATTTGAGGTCGGTAATTTGAGTAGCAATAGAATTTGAGGTCGGTAATTTGAGAAGTGATCGAATTCGAGGTTGGTAATTTGAATAGTGATAGAATTCGAGGTCGGTAATCTGAGTAGCGATTGAATTCGAGGTTGGTAATTTGAGTAGTGATCGAATTCGAGGTCGGTAATTTGAGTAGCGATTGAATTCGAGGTTGGTAATTTGAGTAGCGATTGAATTTGAGGTTTGTAATTTGAGTAGTGATCGAATTTGAGGTTGGTTATTTGAGTAGTGATCGAATTTGAGGTCGGTAAATCGAGTAGCGATCGAATTTGAGGTCGGTAATTTGAGTTGTGATTGAATTCGAGGTTGGTAATTTGAGTAGTAATCGAATTCGAGGTTGGTAATTTGAGTAATGATCGAATTTGTGGTCGGTAATTTGAGTACCGATCGAATTTGAGGTCGGTAATTTCAGTAGCAATTGAATTTGAGTTCGGTAATTTGAGTAGTGATTGAATTCGAGGTCGGTAATCTGAGTAGCGATTGAATTCGAGGTTGGTAATTTGAGTAGTGATCGAATTCGAGGTCGGTAATTTGAGTAGCGATTGAATTCGAGGTTGGTCATTTGAGTAGCGATTGAATTTGAGGTTGGTAATTTGAGTAGTGATCGAATTTGAGGTTGGTTATTTGAGTAGTGATCGAATTTGAGGTCGGTAAATCGAGTAGCGATCGAATTTGAGGTCGGTAATTTGAGTTGTGATTGAATTCGAGGTTGGTAATTTGAGTAGTAATCGAATTCGAGGTTGGTAATTTGAGTAATGATCGAATTTGTGGTCGGTAATT
>JAIFOV010000304.1:0-20418 GCA_020654155.1 Novius pumilus
TTAATTTCATTTCCACTATTATTAATATACGAGCTTTCAACATAGAATTTAAACTAATTCCTCTTTTTGTTTGATCTGTTTTTATTACAGCGATTCTTCTTCTTCTTTCCCTCCCAGTCTCAGCTGGAACAATTACGATACTTTTAACAGACCGTAATATTAAAACCTCATTTTTTGACCCTGCAGGCGGAGGAGACCCAATTTTGTACCAACACTTATTCTGATTTTTTGGACATCCAGAAGTTTATATTCTAATTCTTCCTGGGTTTGGTCTAATCTCACATATTATTAGCCATGAAAGAGATAAAAAATGCCATTGGAAGATTAGGCATAATTTATGCTATAATAACAATTGGAATTTTAGGGTTTGTAGTCTGAGCGCACCACATATTCACAGTAGGGATAGATGTTGATACACGAGCATATTCTACTTCAGCTACAATAATTATCGCAGTACCTACAGGTATCAAAATTTTTTCTTGGCTAGCTACTCTTCATGGAAATCGATTTAACTACAGCCCCTCCCTCTCTTTCATGACCCAGCTAGCATTTTATAGTAAATTCTACTGCATACTTGTCGTCACGACTTTCAGGAGGTGAATTATTCGTAGTTGCTACTTCTTATTCAACTTTGTTTCAATAATAACTGTACAGTCAATTTAATTTTCAAAAATTACGTAAAATTAACTCTTAAAAATGACTTAGACGGATTCATAACTTGAAAGTCATACCTGGAACTTTAAAGTAACAACGGGAAAATACTTTGAAGTAACCAATATAACATCAAAGTTCCAGCGACTTCATCGTTTTTATCCCAGTGAAAATAACTACTTTATTACTATATTATACAACTTTTGAGATTAGTAGCAGTGACGTATTGAAATGGGTAAAATTTACTCAAATCTTCCTAATATTTTTACTCTTTCGTGAATGTCACTTAGTCCATAATTGTGGGACTACTATGAAGTAGCTGCGACATTCAGAATCTACTTCAACGTAATTTTTACTGTTTAGTCATTCATCCCAATTCATTGTGCTGGGAAAATATTCGAAATGGCACCCACCAAGATAAGTAGAACGAAGAAATCTTATCGGCATTCATCCACATTTTATAGAAAGTTGCGGAGTGAATTACGGAAGAATAAAGAACATAATAATACAGTATTCAGGTAACATAAGTTGTATATTATATTGAGGTTAGAACGCATTTAATGATTTTTCTATAGGAAAAAGATGGTATGTACAGTAGTTTGTTCCGACGAAATATGTAGTATAAAAGAAACGTTAGCAACTGAAGCATTATTAGAAGAACCGCACACATATGAAATACCAGGAATTACCAATTTCGAGATCGAGAATCATCAATGGTAAACCACTCTCCCAAGAAGATGTTGAGGAACTGGGTTTTGCATAATAATATAAGCCATTCAGCCGTAAATGAATTACTTTCAATTCTACGGATAACAATAAGACTGATTGGACTACAATGCCTAAAGACTGTAGAACTTTATTAAAAACTCCTCATCCATAAAATTCGCTCCGACTTTCAGAAGTCGTAAAGTTTTATTACTATTTATACCTCTCGTCCTTTTTCTTCGATAAACATGTCCGAACCTGTCTTCAACGAATTTTTTAAAGATTTTTTCTCGTACGGGAATCAACGTTGGTTTCATATTTTCAAGTCAAAATGGAAAAATTCTTTAACTGTAATTTTTTAATACGTGCCACGTATGCCGGCATTTCACAAAATATTGAAAAAGTAACGCGCGCTACTCAACAAGATTTTTCGTGGGTATTGTTATGATAATATGACCTTATTACCGTCTGAATAAGGTCCCGAAAATTACATCATTGAAAGGCTTACTTTAAAGTGACAATTATTGCTTCGCAATTACTTGACATACTGAAACTATTACCTTTAAGTCCCCACTATTACTTCGCAATTACTTGACATACTGAAACTATTACCTTTAAGTCCCCATTATTACTTTTAAGTCCCTAACCAATTATCGCCATATTCAATTTTAAATGACGCCACATACCGACTGCTTTTATTTTGAATATTGTCGATGTGAGACAATTTTTCTAAATCTCCTCAGAACTATTTTCATGAAAACATGTGGCTCACCGATCCCGACAGTTTCCGTAATTTCTTTAAACAAGACAATAGAATCCTATTTTTTCTCATTATAATCGGTTGATAAATCAGAGAGAACCACAAGGGCATGAAATATATCAAAGTGGAATGAAAATCCTCACAGTAAATTTTCCATGGCAACAATATTTTAGCCACCTACGTGCCATAAGATATTTAACAAACTACCTATAAATTTAAATTCGTCGCGGAATTTTAGGTCAGCCCACAGAACAAGGAATAGACGTCAACCTATCGATTCACACTGATCATGTTTGTTTGTCAAAAGGAAGTTGAAATAGTATATCGGAGACGATGCGATATATTCTACGAGTTGAAAAGAGATGCATAAAGGTAGAACGATCTCAGTGATGCGACTATTCAAAGTAACTAAGACGTCTTAATACAGTAATATCTCGGTAAATCCTTCAGTCGCGAAGTAGTAACTGTGAAGTAATTTTACTCTAGAACTGTTCCCCACTTTGGTCATAACTACGACTCGTTCACCTTGCTGGGACGGATTTATTACTAGTCAAAATTACTTTATAGTTAACTTTATAGTAAGAATAACGTATTGCTAACTTTAAATGTTAGTTGGGGAGCTTTAGGATTTTTATTTTTATTAACAATTGGAGGTCTTACGGGAGTGATTCTCGCTAATTCATCTATTGATATTGGTCTTCACTACACATATTATGTAGTAGCACACTTTCATTATGTTCTTTCAATAGAAGCTGTCTTTGCTATTATAGCAAGACTAATCCATCGATTCAACTTATTTGCTAATTTTTCTTTAAATAATACACTTTACCTTTTTCCCTCAACATTTTTCAGTATTAAGAGGTATGCCTCGACGTTATTCTGATTACCCAGATGCTTACACCTTATGAAATAAAATCTCCTCAATCGGCTCTATAATTTCAACCATTAGAGTTATTCTTTAAATTTTTATTATATAAGAAAGATTTTATTCTTATCGAATAAAACTTTACTCTCTTCGTCTCCCCTCCTTAATTGAATGATTTCAATTAAAACCTCCAATAGAGTAAAGATACTCAGAACTCCCTATTCTTTCTAATTCCTAATATGGCAGATAAGTGCAATGGATTTAAACCCAATAAATAAAACTATGTTTTTGTTAGAAATTGCTACATGAAAACCAATCTCTTCCTAGATAGATCTTCTTTCTTCTAGAACAATTAAGTTTCTCTCATGACCATTAATTTTAAATTCAATTACATGTCTTTTCGCCTACATGATAGTAGAATTATTTATTAATAAAAATAGTAACCGTCTTTTAATTGAAGCTTAATTACTTGAATTAATTTGAACTTTCCTCCCAGCTCTAATATTAATATTTATTGCCTTACCCTCTCTAAAATTAATTTAATCAATTGATGAAGTACGAAACCCTTTAATTACTATTAAAACTTCAGGACATCAATGGTACTGGTCCTACGAATACAGAGATTTCAATAATATTGAATTTGACTCTTACATAATTCCTTTAAATGAACTAAATAACTTTAGTTTCCGATTAATTGAAGTTGACAACCGAATTATTTTACCTAATGAAACTCAAGTCCGTGTGTTAGCCTCCTCAACTGATGTAATTCACTCTTGAACTATCCCGTCAATTGGCATCAAAATAGACGCTTCCCCTGGCCGTTTAAACCAAGGCAGTTTTACCCTTAGACGAACTGGTTTATTTTATGGACAATGCTCAGAAATTTGTGGAACTAAATTTATACCAATTTGCCTAGAAAGAATTTCTCAATCTTTTTTATTAAATGACTAAAAGATTCTCATTAGATGGCTGAAAGAAAGCGCTGGTCCCTTTAAACCATCTTATAGTAATTTACAATTACTTCTAATGAAAAAATTAGTTAATTCATAACTTTAGTTGGTCAAACTAAAATAATTCTAAAAATAATTTTGTATCCTCAAATAATACCTCTAAATTGGCTTTCCCTTATAATCTTTTTTATTTTCATTTATTTATTTATTAATATCATCTTATATTTTAATTTAAACTATAATTTATTTTCAATTAAAAAAAATACAATAAACAAATCAAGTGAACATGATAAGAAATCTTTTTTCATCTTTCAATCCAACAACTTCTTTTAATCTTTCATTAAATTGAATAAGATCTTTAATTGTTTTAATTTTAATTCCTAATCTTTTTTGAATTATTCCTAACCGATTAAACCATTTTTTGAATTCAATTTTTAAAGCTTTGAATAAAGAATTAAGAATTCTAGTAAAATTAAATTCAAGAACCCTAATTTTTATTAGTCTTTCAGTTTTTATTTTAATTAACAATTTTTTAGGCCTTCACCCTTATATTTTTACAAGATCAAGACATATAACTTTTTCGTTATCATTAACTCTACCTCTATGAGTTTCATTTATATTATTTGGATGATTAACAAATACATACCATATATTAGCCCATCTAATACCTCAAGGGACACCCCCTGCATTAATACCTTTAATAATTTGTATTGAAACTATTAGAAATTTAATCCGACCAGGAACCTTAGCTATCCGACTTTCAGCAAATATAATTGCAGGACATTTACTCTAACTCTTTTAGAAAACACAGGTAATTTACTAAATTTTTCATTAACCATTTTAATATTTACCCAAATCTTATTAATGATCCTGAAATCTGCTGTTGCTATAATCCAAGCTTACGTTTTCTCAATTTTAAGAACTCTTCATTCTAGAGAAGTAATCTATGTCTCAAAATCACCCATTCCATCTAGTAACATATAGGCCTTGACCTTTATTAGGCTCCCTTGTAACTTTTTCTTTTATAATAAAAATTATGGATTTATTTAATTTCTTCAATTCTAAATTTATTTTGATTAATTTTATTATTATCATTTTAATTATATACTAATGATGACGAGATGTCACTCGTGAAAGTACACTTCAAGGAAATCACACACTAAAAGTAAACCTAGGGTTACGAATCGGAATAATTCTTTTTATTGTTTCCGAAAATTTTTTTTATCACATTTTTTTCAAGGTATTTTCATGCAAGTAGATGTTGATACACGAGCATATTCTACTTCAGCTACAATAATTATCGCAGTACCTACAGGTATCAAAATTTTTTCTTGGCTAGCTACTCTTCATGGAAATCAATTTAACTACAGTCCCTCCCTCTCTTTCATGAGCTTTAGGATTTTTATTTTTATTAACAATTGAGGTCTTACGGAGTGATTCTCGCTAATTCATCTATTGATATTGGTCTTCACTACACATATTATGTAGTAGCACACTTTCATTATGTTCTTTCAATAGAAGCTGTCTTTGCTATTATAGCAAGACTAATCCATCGATTCAACTTATTTGCTAATTTTTCTTTAAATAACACACTTTACCTTTTCCCTCAACATTTTTAGGATTAAGAGGTATGCCTCGACGTTATTCTGATTACCCAGATGCTTACACCTTATGAAATAAAATCTCCTCAATGGGCTCTATAATTTCAATCATTAGAGTTATTCTTTCAATTTTTATTATATGAGAAAGATTCTATTCTTATCGAATAAAACTTTACTCCCTTCATCTCCTCCTTAATTGAATGATTTCAATTAAGACCTCCAATAAAGCATAGATACTCAGAACTCCCTATTCTTCTTTATTATCTAATATGGCAGATTAGTGCAATGGATTTAAACCCCATAAATAAAACTATGATTTTGTTAGAAATTGCTACATAAAAAACCAATATATATGATCGAATTCGAGGTCGGTAATTTGAAGAGCGATTGAATTCGAGGTTGGTAATTTGAGTAGTGATCGAATTTGAGTTTGGTAATTTGAGTAGTGATTGAATTCGAGGTTGGTTATCTGAGTAGCGATCGAATTTGAGGTCGGTAATTTGAGTAGAGATCGAATTCGAGGTTGGTAATTTGAGTAGCGATCGAATTCGAGGTTGTTAATTTGAGTAGTAATCGAATTCGAGGTTGGTAATTTCAGTAGTGATCGAATTTGAGGTCGGTAATTTGAGTACCGATCGAATTTGAGGTCGGTAATTTGAGTAGTGATTGAATTCGAGGTTGGTAATTTGAATAGTGATAGAATTCGAGGTTGGTAATTTCAGTAGTGATCGAATTTGAGGTCGGTAATTTGAGTACCGATCGAATTTGAGGTCGGTAATTTGAGTAGTGATTGAATTCGAGGTTGGTAATTTGAATAGTGATAGAATTCGAGGTCGGTAATCTGAGTAGCGATTGAATTCGAGGTTGGTAATTTGAGTGGTGATCGAATTCGAGGTCGGTAATTTGAGTAGCGATTGAATTCGAGGTTGGTAATTTGAGTAGCGATTGAATTTGAGGTTGGTAATTTGAGTAGTGATCGAATTTGAGGTTGGTTATTTGAGTAGTGATCGAATTTGAGGTCGGTAAATCGAGTAGCGATCGAATTTGAGGTCGGTAATTTGAGTTGTGATTGAATTCGAGGTTGGTAATTTGAGTAGTAATCGAATTCGAGGTTGGTAATTTGAGTAGTGATCGAATTAGTGGTCGGTAATTTGAGTACCGATCGAATTTGATGTCGGTAATTTGAGTAGCAATTGAATTTGAGGTCGGTAATTTGAGTAGTGATTGAATTCGAGGTCGGTGATTTGTGTAGTGATCGAATTTGATGTTGGTAATTTGAGTAGCGATCGAATTCGTGGTTGGTAATTTGAGTAGTGATTGCATTCGAGGTCGGTAATTTGAGTAGCAATCGAATTCGAGGTTGGTAATTTGAGTAGTGATTGAATTCGAGGTTGGTAATTTGAGTAGCGATTGAATTTGAGGTTGGTAGTTTGAGTAGTGATCGAATTTGAGGTTGGTAATTTGAAAAGTGATCGAATTTGAGGTCGGTAATTTGAGTAGCGATCGAATTTGAGGTCGGTAATTTGAGTAGTGATTGAATTCGAGGTTGGTAATTTGAGCAGTAATCGAATTCGAGGTTGGTAATTTGAGTAGTGATTGAATTCGAGGTCGGTAATTTCATGAGCGATTGATTCGAGGTCGGTAATTTGAATAGCAATCGAATTCGAGGTTGGTAATTTGAGTAGCGATTGAATTCGAGGTTGGTAATTTGAGTAGTGATTGAATTCGAGTTTGGTAATTTGAGTAGTGATCGAATTCGATGTCGGTAATTTGAGTAGCGATTGAATTCGATGTTGGTAATTTGAGTAGTGATCGAATTTGAGGTTGGTAATTTGAGTAGTGATTGAATTCGAGGTTGGTAATTTGAGTAGCGATCGAATTCGAGGTTGGTAATTTGAGTAGTGATCGAATGCGAGGTCGGTAATTTGAGCAGCGATTGAATTCGAGGTTGGTAATTTGAGTAGCGATCTAATTCGGGGTTGGTAATTTGAGAAGTGATCGAATTCGAGGTCGGTAATTTGAGTAACGATTGAATTCAATGTTGGTAATTTGAGTAGCGATCGAATTCGATGTTGGTTATTTGAGTAGTGATTGAATTAGAGGTTGGTAATTTGAGTAGCGATCGAATTCGAGGTTGGTAATTTGAGTAGTGATCGAATGCGAGGTCGGTAATTTGAGTAGCGATTGAATTCGAGGTTGGTAATTTGAGTAGCGATCGAATTCGAGGTTGGTAATTTGAGTAGTGATCGAATTCGAGGTCGGTAATTTGAGTAACGATTGAATCCGAGGTTGGTAATTTGAGTAGTGACTGAATTCGAGGTCGGTAATTTCATGAGCGATTGGATTCGAGGTCGGTAATTTGAATAGCAATCGAATTCGAGATTGGTAATTTGAGTAGTGATTGAATTCGAGGTTGGTAATTTGAGTAGCGATTGAATTCGAGGTTGGTAATTTGAGTAGTGATTGAATTCGAGTTTGGTAATTTGAGTAGTGATCGAATTCGAGGTCGGTAATTTGAGTAGCGATTGAATTCGATGTTGGTAATTTGAGTAGTGATCGAATTTGAGGTTGGTAATTTGAGTAGTGATTGAATTCGAGGTTGGTAATTTGAGTAGCGATCGAATTCGAGGTTGGTAATTTGAGTAGTGATCGAATGCGAGGTCGGTTATTTGAGTAGCGATTGAATTCGAGGTTGGTAATTTGAGTAGCGATCGAATTCGAGGTTGGTAATTTGAGAAGTGATCGAGTTCGAGGTCGGTAATTTGAGTAACGATTGAATTCGAGGTTGGTAATTTGAGTAGCGATCGAATTCGAGGTTGGTAATTTGAGTAGTGATTGAATTCGAGGTTGGTAATTTGAGTAGCGATCGAATTCGAGGTTGGTAATTTGAGTAGTGATCGAATTCGAGGTCGGTAATTTGAATAGTGATAGAATTCGAGGTCGGTAATCTGAGTAGCGATTGAATTCGAGGTTGGTAATTTGAGTAGCGATCGAATTCGAGGTTGGTAATTTGAGTAGTGATCGAATTTGAGGTCGGTAATTTGAGTAGCGATTGAATTTGAGGTCGATAATTTGAGTAGCAATCGAATTAGAGGTCGGTAATTTGAGAAGTGATCGAATTCGAGGTCGGTAATTTGAATAGTGATAGAATACGAGGTTGGTAATTTGAGTAGTGATCGAATTTGAGGTTGGTAATTTGAGTAGCGATCGAATTCGAGGTTGGTAATTTGAGTATTGATCGAATTCGAGGTCCGTAATTTGAGTAGAGATTGAATTTGAGGTCGGTAATCTGAGTAGCAATCGAATTTGGGGTCGGTAATTTAAGTAGTGATTGAATTCGAGGTCGGTAATTTGAGTAGTGATCAAATTCGAGGTAGGCAATTTGAGTAGTGATCGAATTCGAGGTTGGTAATTTGAGTAGTGATCGAATTTGAGGTTGGTAATTTGAGTAGTGATCGAATTTGAGGTTGGTAATTTGAGTAGCGATCTAATTTGAGGTCGGTAATTTGAGTAGTGATCGAATTTGAGGTTGGTGATTTGAGTAGCGATCGAATTTGAGGTTGATAATTTAAGTAGTGATTGAATTCGAGGTTGGTAATTTGAGTAGTGATTGAATTTGAGGTTGGTAATTTGAGTAGCGATTGAATTTCAGGTTGATAATTTGAGTAGCGATTGAATTCGAGGTTGGTAATTTGAGTAGCGATTGAATTCGAGGTTGGTAATTTGAGTAGCGATTGAATTTGAGGTTGGTAATTAATTATCCACGAATTTATTAACCACGAATTAAAAATATTCTTAAATCCCCACACTTTATAGGCAGGAAACCGTATTTTTTTGTTGATAAATTAATTTTTAGTAAATTTATTAAATAGAAAAAAATCCACGAATTAATTATCCACGAATTAAGAATATTTTTAAACCCTCACACTTCATAGGCAGGAAACAGTATTTTTTTGTTAATAAATCAAATTTTCTATAAATCTATTAAATAAATAAACATCCACCAATCAATTATCCACGAATTAAAGATATTTTTGAATCCCCACACTTTATAGGCAGGAAACCGTATTTTTTTGTTAATGAAATAAATTTTCAATAAATTTATTAAATAAATAATAATCCACGGATAAATTATCCACGAATTGAAAATATTTTTAAATCCCCACACTTTATATGCAGGAAACCGTATTTCTTTATTGATAAATTAAATTTTTAATGAATTTATTAGTTAAATAAAAATCCACGAATTAATTATCAACGAATTGAAAATATTTTTAAATCCCCACACTTTATAGGCAGGAAACCGTATTTTTCTGTTAATAAATTAAATTTTCAATAAATTTATTGAATAAATAAAAATCCACGAATTAATCATCCACGAATTAATTATCCACGAATTGAAAATATTTTTAAATCCCCACACTTTATAGGCAGGAAACCGTATTTCTTGTTAATAAATTAAATTTTCAATAAATTCATTAAATAAATAAAAATCCACGAATTAAAAATCCACGAATTAATTATCCATGAAATAAAAATATTTTTAAATCATCACACTTTATGGGCAGGAAACCGAATTTTTTTGGTAATAAATCAAATTTTTAATAAATTTATTAAATAAATAAAAATCCACGAATTGATTATCCACGATTTAATTACCAACGAATTAAAAATATTTTTAAATCCCCACACTTTATAGGCAGGAAACCGTATTTCTTTGTTAATAAATTAAATTTTTGATGAATTTATTAAATAAATAAAAATCCACGAATTAATCATATACGAATCAATTATCCACGAATTAAAAAAATTTTTAAATCCCCACAATTTATGGGCAGGAAACCGTATTTTTTTGGTAATAAATTAAATTTTTGATAAATTTATTAAATAAATAGAAATCCACGAATTAATTATCCACGAATCAAGGATATTTTTAAAACCTCACACTTTATAGGAAGGAAACCGTATTTTTTTGTTGATTAATTGAATTTTCAATAAATTTATTAAATAAATAAAAATCCACGGATTAATTATCCACGAATCAAAAATATTTTAAATCCCCACACTTTATAGGCAGGAAACCGTATTTTTTTGTTAATAAATTAAATTTTCAATAAATTTATTGAATGAATAAAAATCCATGAAATAATTATCCACGAATTTATTATCCCCGAATTAAAAAGATTTTTAAATCCCCACACTTTATAGGCAGGAAACCGTATTTTTTTGTTAATGAATTAAATTTCTGGTGGGTGCGACTTGCGCCGTGGGGCGCGCGGCAAATTCAAATAGTTCTAACAGCCCTCCTCGAGTTGAGAAACCTCGTTCACTAGGCTCCACGTAAACCACAGCTCTCCACACACCAATCATGCTTCATCCTCGGTAGCCCCTTAGTGAAGATATCTGCGGTCTGTCGTTCGGTTCCGACGTGACTCAGAGTGAGCTCCTTCGCTCTTAGTAGATCCCGAAGAAAATGATGCCTGATATCTATATGCTTACTCCTGGCATGGAATGTCGGATTTTCAGCTAATTTGATGGCGCTGTTATTATCACAATATATGCGAACTTCGGCTGCATCCCCAAGACGAATTTCTCGTAGGAACCGACGTAAGAATATGGATTCCTTCGCGGCTTCCGCCAGTGCAACGTATTCGGCTTCTGTTGTAGGGAGAGCGACCGTCTTCTGTTTTCTTGCTTCCCAGGAAATAGGGGAACCGCTCATTAGGAACACGAAGCCACTAAATGACTTGCGATCGTTGATGTGGTTTCCCCAATCAGCATCTACGTAGCCTCCAACAGAACTGCAGTCATTTATGAAAGATAATCCTACGTCTATTGTCCCCTTGAGATATCGAAGCACACGTTTTGCCGCCTTCCAATGTTCCTCACCGTAGCAATCGTTAAATTGTCCCAAGTAGCTCACGGCAAAGCTTATATCTGGTCTGGTCGAGGTTGCCAAATAATTTAGAGCACCAATCAATTCTCGGTAAGGCTTCTTGAAGTCTTCCTCGGTCATCGCCTTGTTCTGCGTTAGTTTCAATCGGCTCTCCAGTGGCGTGGAAATTGAGTTTGCTTCGCTCATGCCGAACCTGTTCAGGAAATCGTTTATGAAGCCTCGTTGTTTCATGGATATTCCGTTATTTTGCCTCGTGAACTCGATCCCCAAACAGTAGCTAACGTCACCCAACAGTTTGAGTTCGAAGTTGTTTGACAGGTGATTTTCTATCCTCTTTATTTCGCTGATGCTTTTATAATATATGAGTATGTCGTCGACGTAGACGACTATCACGGTGACTTCATCCTGCGATCGAACGTAATATACGCATGGGTCGAAACTGGATTGTTCAGCTTGAACTTTTGACAGGGTTTCGTGCAGCGTTAAATACCAGTTACGTCTGGCTTGCTTCAGCCCATATAGTGATTTGCGAAGCTGGCAAACTTCATCACCGCTCATCAATTCTGAGAGCATCTTCTTCGCCTTATTACCGATGTCGTTGTTTCGGTTCCGTTCAACGATTTTCCTAAGTGTTACATCTATGTCTTTTGGCGGCTCCATGAATATATTTTCATGTATCTTTCCGTTTAAATAGGCCGTCGTTATGTCTAACTGATGAATGTGCATCCCTGTGCGAGCGGCAAGGGCCGTGAGTAGCCTGATCGTGCCCATCCGTGCCACTGGCGAAAAAGTTTCAGAATAATGCACCCCTGGACGTTGACTAAATCCCTGTGCTACCAATCGCGCCTTCCTTTTCTCCAGCGTTCCATCGGGCTTCATCTTATTTCGGAGAACGATGCGACTGCCTATCGTCTTCTCACCTTTCTGTCGATCCACCAGTAACATTGTGTCGTTTTTTAGTATCAACTCAATTTCTTTGTCGATTGCTGCATGCCATTCTTCGACGTCCGGGCTCGAGAGCGCCTGGCCTATTTGGACTTCTGATAACAGAACTGATTCTTACTCTTCTTCATCAGTTGCTTCTTCCGCAGTTTGGTAGATTTTCTTGGGTCTTCCTGGTTCACCAGTTCGCATCAACCTTGGCCTGAGTTACGGACCTGACTATAAACGGAACAATAGAAGGAAATGCAACTTTGCATCCTCGTGCGATCATCGCGTCATAAGAGATGTATCATCATCTATTGATTCCATTGTTTATTATATATTATAAATATAGGACACATATTATTTTTAGGGAGTCTGAATGTAAAGCGAACGTAATAAACGCATTTTTTAAAAACACAGTTTCAACCCTTAAAAATATAATTGGCGCAGTCGGTAGGATCAAATTCGTAGGATATTCATCGTGAAAAACCGTGAGTTTTAACTCTTTAACGAAAAGTGAACCGAGATCGAATTCAACTTGTGAACAAAGTTTCGACGATATCCATCGAGGATCACCGCAGAAGCTAGATGTTCCCAAAACCAGAATTCACAATCACCGTGTTGAAACTGTGAGTGCATTTTTTATATTCGAGTCAGATTCCTCTGAAAAAAAAAATTGATTCCATCGACGAAAACAATTTATCTCCAGATTCAGAACTGAGCGTGTTATTAGATAAATTATCTATTTCAATACACAAACAGACAAATTCAATCGTGAAAATGTCTCTCCAGCGGTACCGATACCGGTACTAGATATTAAAAATTTATCTATCATTCCGCAATTCGACGGAAGTCCGAATAAACTACATAGATTTATAAATGTTGCCGAAAGTCTACTTCATCATTATTTTGATACTTCTAATCCGGCTAATTTTCAAAATCACCTTTTATTAAACGGAATAATAAATAAACTAGAAGGCCGAGCAGAGGAAGTAATTGCAATTCATGCAGCTAAAAGTTGGAATGAAATAAAAATCGCGTTAATCCAAAATTTCGGAGATCAACGGGATGAAAATTGTTTAAACCAAGATTTAGTCAATCTACGACAAAAATCAAATGAAACTCCCCAATTATTTTATGAACGAACGATTCATTTATTGAATACGATAAGCAATTATATTGACCTTCATTGTAGTCAAGCTGAATCAACGAGCAAACGAGATTTCTTTACAAAGCAAGCTTTGAAAACATTTTTAGCAGGATTACGAGATCCTTTAGGTCCTACCATTCGAGCTATGAGACCTGATTCTTCAGCACAAGCTTTACAATTTATAAACGAAGAGGATAATATTCGATATTACCAGAAATTTTCCATTCCGCATAGTCAATCAATGACTCGGAATCATCAAAATAATCATTTCTCAAAACCAACTAATCAACAATTTTTCCAAAATTTTCAACCAAGAAATAATCAACATCAATCTTATTATAATACTTTCCCCAATCACAATAATCAAGCTACTAGAAATTATCAGCAATTCCCTAGTAAGCCGATTCAATTCACAAGAAACCCTAATCCACCTGTTCAACATTTTCTGACTAATTCCCAAGTGTTTGGAAAACAGCGGAAAGAACAATATAAACCAACCCCCATGAGCATATCGACCAGAAACACACCCCCTCATTTAAGGAAACCGTTTAATCATTTCCGCAGCACTGGTCAAAAACCTAACTGGGTATCAGAAGAATTATTCCACACAGACCAAAGTCAAAGGAATAATAATAATAATAAAAAATTTGAAGGAGAGCGAAATTTTCAAATTGCTCAAAGCTCAAACCAAATAACGTAATAGAATTAAATTTATCAGACAAAAAAGAATTACCGTTTTTGAAAATTCATAAACCTCCACTTAAACTATTGATCGACACAGGTTCGACAAAATCATTTTTAAATCCAGAAATAATTGAAAAAAATTTTCCACAGTCACAATTTTATGAACCATTTACCGTAACGACCGTATTGCAAACATCAACGCATAAATACGCGGCAGAAATCCCAATATTTTCAGAATTCAATAAGAAAGGTAACATGAAATTCTATCTTTTAAAATTTCATCCTATTTTTGACGGATTAATAGGATTAGATAATTTGAAACTACTCAATGTAAAATTAGATTTCCCTAACTCAAAATTATATACACCTGAATGTAAATTACCAATTTATTACCAACCGTCAGGTATCAGAACAAATCAAATAGAAATTGAATCCCACACTTGTGTTATGGAAAACTTACCTGTAAAACAAAAACAGGAGATGTTTTAATCCCACATCAATTTTATCAAAATTGCGAAATACCTGAATCACTATCTGTCTCAAAAAATGGATATGTTTCAGTGGAAATTCGTAACAAAACAAATAAATCGCAAGAAATAAATCTGAATGAAAATATTAAAAGTTTTCCTTTTTTTGAACAAAATTATGAGTTGTATCATATGGAAACAAGGAATCAACCTCAAAAGCAGACATTACAATTTGAAATATTACTTCGAACTTCACATATGAACGAAGAAGAGAAATTTCATTTAATAAAATTATGTAAAAGATATTCTGATATTTTTCATAACGAAAATCAAACTCTTACATTCACTAACCAAATAAAACATGAAATTAAAACGACCGATGAAATTCCAATTCATACAAGATCATATAGATATCCATTCATACATGAAAATGAAGTTCAAGATCAAATACAATCCTTATTAAAACTAAAAATAATTCGACCTTCGAATTCACCATGGTCGTCACCCATTTGGGTAGTCCCTAAAAACAAGATGCTTCTGGAAAAAAGTGGCGTATATAGAAATCTTAATCAAAAACAATCGATGATAGGTACCCACTACCAAATATAACAGATGTTCTTGACAAACTTGGCAAATGTAATTATTTCAGTACAATAGAGCTTGCTAGTGGTTTTCATCAAATTGAGATGAACCCAGAAGATATTCCAAAAACAGATTCCAATGTAGAAAACGGGCATTATGAATACCTCAGAATGCCCTTCGGGTTAAAAAACGCACCCGCTACATTTCAAAGAGTCATGGATAATATACTCCGTGGACTTCAAAACGAAATTTGTCTTGTTTATTTAGACGATATTATAATTTATTCCACTTCTTTACAAGAACATATTGTGAATTTAGAAAAAGTTTTCAAAAGATTACGAGAAACTAATTTCAAAATACAACTAGATAAATCTGAATTGCTAAAAAAGGAAGTTGCTTATTTAGGACACATCGTTACTACAGATGGTGTAAAACCTAACCCTGATAAAATAATAGCAATTCAGAAATATCCAATTCCTAAAACTACAAAAGAAATTAAAGGATTTCTAGGACTTCTAGGTTATTATCGAAAATTCATTAGAGATTTTGCTAAAATAACCAAACCTTCAACAACATGCCTGAAAAAAGGAGCGAAAATAGAACATACACAGAATTTTATTAGATGTTTTGAACATTGTGAAGAACTATTAACAAACGAACCAATTTTACAATATCCTGATTTTTCTAAAGAATTTATTCTCACTACAGATGCTAGTAACGTTGCAATTGGAGCTATTTTATCTCAAGGAATAATTGGAAGCGATCAGCCTGTTGCATATGCTTCAAGAACTTTAAATAATAGTGAACAAAATTATAGTACTATTGAAAAAGAACTTCTCGCAATAATTTGGGCTACTAAGTATTTCAGACCTTATTTATTTGGAAGAAGATTCAAAATTGTAACTGACCACAAACCGCTTCAGTGGTTAATGTCTTTGAAAGAACCCAATTCAAGATTAGTCCGTTGGAGACTTAAACTCGAAGAATACGAATATGAAATTATTTATAAAAAAGGAAAATTTAACGTAAACGCAGATGCTTTATCTAGAATTGAAATACATACCAAGCAAACTTCCATTCACCAAGAAAATGAAGAAATAACAGAATCTGATAATTTATCATTAATTGGAAACGTAAGCGAATTCCCAACGTTAGACGATTTAGTCCTATTAGATGAAGAAAATATATCAGGTCCTTTTAATTTGTATCCAATGTTAGATCCTGACCCTGAAGAAAATGACGCTACTGTTCATACTAGTAATGAAGAACCAATTTTAAGCATACCCATATCGCAAAAATGTTTAAATGTTTATGATCACCAATTGATAATAGATTTTGTTCATCATTCCCCAGCAGAACCAAAAATAGAAAATATATTTCCTACAAAGAAACGAATATATGCTCAAATTTCTCGAAATAATGTGAAACACGAAATCATTCAATTATTTAAAACTTACATTGAACCAAAATATAATCACGGGATTCATTTTAAAGATTAAGAATTTATTCCCATAATTTGTGAAACTATTCGAGAAACTTTCAAACACTCATCGTATAAATTAACGAAATGTAATACTGTATTAAAAGACATAACAGAAAAAGACCGACAACTTGAAATCATACAAGGGTATCATGAAGGAAAAACAAATCATAGAGGTATAAATGAAACAGAAACTCGAATTAGAAAATCTTTTTATTGGCCAACCATGAAAAATGATATAGTGGATTTCATAAATTACTGTGAAATATGTCAGATTAATAAATATGATCGGAATCCACCAAACCAAAAATTATCTGTCACACCTACTCCAGTGTAGCCATTCGAAATTTTACATATTGACACATTTCAAGCTCAAGGAGAAAAATTTCTAACACTTATTGACACATTTTCTAAATATGCTCAAGCTTACCATTTAGCATCACTTTCAGGAATTGAAGTAACAAGAGCATTGTTAAATTTTATGACACATCATGGATGCCCTTCTGTTATAATAATGGATAATGGTACTGAACTCAAAAATGGTGTTGTACTAGAATTTTTGAAATTACACTCAATAAAACCTCACTATATAACAGTAAACAACCCCGAATCAAATGGTTCAATTGAAAGATTCCATTCAACATTACTCGAACACCTTAGAATTATTAGAGCTAAAAATAAAGGAAAATCGATATAATTAACCAAATGCCATATGCCATATTAGGTTATAATAACTCTATTCATTCTGTATTAAAACAAAACCAATCGACATAATTAATGGTCACTTAAATACTAAAGATCCCTTGGACATAAATCTCAACGAAAAATTTGTGAATGACTATATACAAAAACATAAAGACAATACCAAAGAAATATATAAACAGCTCAACGAAACTTTAGCAACCAGGAAAGAAAAAACTATCAGTAAAATTAACGAAAATCGACAAGAACCTTCAAAATTATGAACCCGGAGCTGATGTTTATCGAAAAATAAAATCCAACAATCGTAATAAATTAACACCAAAATTCTCAAAAGAAAAATTTATCCGCGATAAAGGTATTAAAATACAAACTACCAATAAAACTCTACATAAAAGAAATCTGAGAAGACCAAAAATTAAAAAGATTAAATCTTTACAGGTTCCTCCTGATATCCCCAACCAAGAGTGATGAGATAACGATAACAAATCTTGGAAACAATCCAGGAATATTTCCAATGAATCTTGGAAATGCTAGAATTAAATCAAAAATACACAGCTTCATACATTATTTCGACTTATCTCCAATAGGAAACGAAATTGAAATCATTAAACTACAATATGAGAATATTACTATGATTAATGTCGAAGTATATTCACAGGATAGGACTTTGAAAGAAAAGACTTGTAATTTATCAACGTTTCGTCAATATATTCTGATCTTTCGATGAAACCAGAAAAGACGTTATGCTCACACATAACGCACTACACAATAACAAATTAGAAGATGTCTCCTCCTTTTTTTTTTTTTTTTCTTACCTAATTACAATAGACTTCAATGTATGAATTGTCCTACAGTCATCAAATTTGAGACAACCTTGTTCTATTAGTATAAACTAATATATCAAATGATTTTCGAAACGAATACCGCCACAGTCATCAACGAACTGAAACGTTATCAAAACGCACGCGAGATCTTATGCGCACCTGTAAAATGTGTTTGTTATATTATTATGGAAAATTCCTTTTAAAATGATCGATCAGACCGCTGTAAATTGACTCAGGCTGTGTCATTCCTATTATTCACTACGTTATTTAGATTAATGAAAATCATTTCGCTTATATTTCTCTTTCAATTGTTTTTCTGTCGAGTATAGAAACTCGTCAAAATTAAAAGGTGTTCAGAATTAAAATGATGTGAAGCTAATGTGTCGTCCTTCTTTGTTACAATCTGACAGGCAGTCGTATTTATGCTGTCTTATTCTATTTTTAATAGTTGTTTAGTTTGATCCTATGTAACATTTGTTGCACCCTGTACAAGGAATTTTGTAAATCACGTTTGAAAGGTTACCACCATCAGTCTTATCTGAGTTTGGAGAAAAGTGAGCCAACGGTTTTAAACTATAAAACCATCTCTTCCTTCGATGCCTGTCTGATAGCTTAGCCAACCTCAATGATAAGCCAGGATAAACTGGAACCTGAAGTACGAACGACATCTCAAAGGAGTTACACTAGACCTATCACTATCGACGTTACATACTCATTGATGACCTTACTAATGAGAGATTTTGGATAGTTGTTAGTTTCCAATAATTTTCTAACAATTTTTACCTTGCTTTGAACTCTGACTGTTTAGGTTGGTTGATCTGTGTAGTAGATTCTTTATTACAGAGATTTTAAAGTTTTGGAAGTGTTTGACCTAAAATTTAGTAAACGTCTCGAATTAGTTGGCTTCATGTACCTTGTCTCAACGAACCATTTTCTTTCTACAGACTTTTACATCGAGAAAGGCAACTCACCATCAATTTCTCTTCCATTGTAAATTTAATGCGCGGATGAAAGCTATTGAAAGTGTGCAACACTTGATTCGAAAGATTTGGTGGAATCGCTAGTATAGTGTCATCTACATATAACTTAATGAAATGAATTCGAAAGTTAAAATTCATGGGAAGAGAAATTGATGGTGAGTTGCCTTTTCTCGATGTAAAAGTCTGTAGACAAGAAAATGGTTCGTTGAGGACGAAGTGGTACATGAAGCCAACTAATTCAGGACGTTTACTAAATTTTAGGTCAAACACTTCCAAAAACTTTAAAATCTCTGTAATAAAGAATCTACTACACAGATCAACCAACCTAAACAGTCCAGAGTTCCAAAGCGAAGGTAAAAAAATTGTTAGAAAATTATTGGAAACTAACAACTATCCAAAATCTCTCATTAGTAAGGTCATCAATGAGTATGTAACCGTCGATAGTGATAGGTCTAGTGTAACTCCTTTGAGATGTCGTTCGTACTTCAGGTTCCGTTTATCCCTGGCTTATCATTGAGGTTGGCTAGGCTATCAGACAGGCATCGGAAGGAACAGAGATGGTTTTTTATAGTTTAAAACCGTTGGCTACTTTTCTCCAAACTCAAGGATAAGACTGATGGTGGTAACCTTTCAAACGTGATTTACAAAATTCCTTGTACAGGGTGCAACAAATGTTACATAGGACAAACTAAACAACTATTAAAAATAGAATAAGACAGCATAAATACGACTGCCGTGTCAGAGTTGTAAAAAAGAAGGACAGACAGCATTAGCTTCACATCATTTTAATTCTGAACACCTTTTAATTTTGACGAAGTTTCTATACTGACAGAGAAAACAATTGACAAAGAGAAATATAAGCGAAATGATTTTCATTAATCTAAATAACGTAGTGAATAATAGGAATGACACCCAAGGCCTGAGTCAAATTTACAGCGGTCTGATCGATCATTTTAAAAGGAATTTTCCATAATAATATAACAAACACATTTTACAGGTGCGCATAAGATCTCGCGTGCGTTTTGATAACGTTTCAGTTCGTTGATGACTGTGGCGGTATTGCGTTTCGAAAAATCATTTGATATATTAGTTTATACTAATAGAACAAGGTTGCTCTCAAATTTGATGACTGTAGGACAATTCATACATTGAAGACTATTGTAATTAGGTAGGAAAAAAAAAAAAGGAAAGGAGGGA
>JAIFOV010000776.1:0-20374 GCA_020654155.1 Novius pumilus
GTTTCAGTACCTGCATTCATATTCTGATTTCAAGTCAGTGTGTGTCTGGATTGAAAAATCTATTGTTGTTGATATTATCGTAAATTTGAATAATCCTTAAGTAACGAAACTCTGGAAATCCGTTAGAATAATTTGGCAAATTGATGTGCTGGTAGAACTCTGTTTCGAATTCTGACTTCAATCTGATAATCTATTTTAATACAATGGGATATTGGATCAAAAATTTTACATGAAACATTGGATTTGCAGTCAGTACCCGCATTCACATTCTGATTTCAAGTCAGTGTGTTTTCTTGATTGAAACAATCTATATTGTTGATATTATCGTAACTTATTAAAACTTATAAGTAAAGAAAACTCTGAAATCCGTTAGAATAATTTATACAAAATTGATGTGCTGGTAGAACTCGCTTTCGAATTCTGACTTCAATTCTGTAATCTATTGTAATACAATGGGATATTTATCAAAAAATTTATATGAATACTGATTTGGCAGTCAGTAATTCGCATTCATATTCTGATTTCAAGTCAGTGTGTGTTTGGATTGAAATAATCTTTATTATTGATTAATATCGTAACTTGCATAAAATTGGCGTAACGAAACTCTGAAATCTGTTAGAATAATTTACAAAAAAATTGATGTGCTGGTAGAACTCAAGCTCGAATTCTGACTTCAATTCAGTAATCTATTTTAATACAATGGGATATTTATCAAAAATTGTATATGAATAATTGATTTGCAGTCAGTACCTGCATTCATACATTCTGATTTCAAGTCAGTGTGTGTCTGGATTGAAACAATCTCATATTGTTGAACATTTATTCGTTACTTGAGTAATCCTTAAGTAATGAAAGTCTGGAAATCCGAAAGAATAATTTACAAAAAATTGATGTGCTGGTAGAACTCGCTTTTTGAATTCTGACTTCAATTCGGTAATCTATTTTAATACAATGGGATATTTATCAAAAAATTTATATGAACATTGATTTGCAGTCAGCACCCGCTTTCACATTCTGATTTCAAGTCAGTGTGTGTTTGGATTGAAATAATCCATATTGTTGATATTTATCGTAACTTGAATAATCTCAAGAATGGAAACTCTGGAAATCCGTTAGAATAATTTATAAAAATTGATGTGCTGGTGCTGGTAGAACTCGTTTTTCGAATTCTGACTTCAATCTAATCATTGTAATACAAATAAGTATGAGTGAACAATTTATATGCATCACTGACGGCAGTCAGTATCGCATTCAGACTTGATTTAAGTCAGTTTGTGCCCGATTGTACCAATTTATTGTTATATTATCGTAATTTCTGTATAAAACTCAAGTAACGAAACTGGAAATAAGTTAACAATCTACAATATTTGATGCTGACATTACTTGTGCTTCGAATAATGACTTCACTGTAATCTATTTGTACTACTACAATGATGGTTTGACAAAAATTTACATGAACACTGATTTGCAGTCAGTACCGCATTCACATTCTGATTTCAAGTCAGTGTGTTCGATTGAAACATCTATATTATTCACATTATCGTAACTTGAATAATATGTAATACAATGGTATATCTTATAGAATAATTTTTAAAAATTGATGTGATGTAGAACTGTTTTGCAGTTGACTTTAATTCCGTAATCATTGTCATACATTGATATTTATTAAAAATTTACATGAACAATTGATGTATAGTCAGTACCTGCATTCACATTCTGATTTCAGTCGTGTATCTGGATTGAAACAATCTTTATTGTTGACATTATCGTAACTTGCATAAAACTTAAGTAACGAAACTCTGGAAATCCGTTAGAATAATTTACAAAAATTGATGTGCTGGTAGAACCCGTTTTCGAATTCTGACTTCAATTCGGTAATCTTTTGTAATACATTGGGATATTGATTAAAAAATTTACATGCACACCGATTTGCAGTCAGTACCCGCATTCATATTCTGATTTCAAGTCAGTGTGTGTCTGGATTGAAAAGATCTTTAGTGTTGACATTATCGTAACTTGCATAAAACTTGAGTAACGAAACTCTGGAAATCCGTTAGAATAATTTACAAAAATAGATGTCCTGGTAGAACTCGTTTTCGTATTCTGACTTCAATTCGGTAATCTATTTTAATACAATGGGATATTTATCAAAAATTTACATGAACACCGATTTGCAGTCAGTACTCGCATTCACATTCTGATTTCAAGTCAGTGTGTGTTTGGATTGAAACAATCTATATTGTTGACATTATCGTAACTTGCATAAAACTTAAGTAAAGAAACTCTGGAAATCCGTTAGAATAATTTACAAAAATTGATGTGCTGGTAGAACTCGTTTTCGAATTCTGACTTCCATTCTCTAATCTATTGTAATACAATGAGATATTTATCAGAAAATTTACATGCACACCGATTTGCAGTCAGTACCCGCATTCATATTCTGATTTAAAGTCAGTGTGTGTCTGGATTGAAAAAATCTTTAGTGTTGACATTATCGTAACTTGAATAATACTTAAGTAACGAAACTCTGGAAATAAGTTAGAATAATTTTATAAAAATTGATGTGCTGGTAGAACTCGTTCTCGAATTCTGACTTCAATTCAGGTAATCTATTTTAATACAATGGGATATTTATTTAAAATTTACATAAACACTGATTTGCAGTCAGTACTCGCATTCATATTCTGATTTCAAGTCATGTGTGTCTGGATTGAAACAATCTTTATTGTTGATATTATCGTAACTTGCATAAAATCTAAGTAACGAAACTCTGGAAATCCCATACAAAAATTTATGCAACCGGTCAATCGTTGGACTAACGCAGCAATCGTTGACGGACGATCGGCAGATAACGTTGAGCCAGCGTTGATCATAACGGTGGTTGACTCTGGCCAGCACTTGAGACCGATCGTAGGTACCTAACGTCTGGCTCTAACGCTGGCGGCCGAATTTGCACCTGTACCAGCAGCCAACGTTCAGGCCTGAACTGGCAGCAGACGCCTCTACCGTGGGTAATGTAACCCAGAATCTTATTGGCATTAAATTGACTGTGAGTAGACTCATTCAACCTATATGTATGATAATAAAGTGATTCTGAAAAATAATTTGCAGGTTTTATCCATAATTGAATCCATTTCCAAATTACGCAGAAATAGAAAATATAATTGTATCTAATTATGATGTAGGAAAAATTGAACCAGTTGTAAAAATTAAAAAGATGAATATATTTGTATATAATATAAAATGTGTTTAAAAAATAGAAATACAAGTGAAAATATAAAATTAAAATTAACTCTGGAAGACATATATAATATATATTTTGATTGTACCTGGATTAAAAAATTTACTTTGTGCTGTCTCCTGCCTCCCTAATCTGCTGCTCTTGATAAATTCAATGGCTGGTCTTTGTTAGGATAACTGATTTTTCTGAATTGAACCATGTGATTTTAAAACATCTGAAAAAATATAATATACTTATATGTAATGTTTAATATGAAAATGACATTAGGAAAAATTTGAAATACAATGAATTATTTTTACCTCCTGTAAGAGAATATATATTCTGTCCTCAGAAAATTCCTTTTTGTGCAGTCTTCGTTTTTTGTTGTCCCACTGTGAAATAATTGAACATTTTTTTAAAATGTGCTTCATTATTTCGGTAATTGCATCAAAGCAACTATCTTTTGTTCCGCAAACATTGTTGAGGATGATTTTCTGAAAAAAATATTCCTAACCATAAGAATTTTTCTAATCATAATTTTATAATTAAAATTTGATTAGATCTGATTTTTTTGATTCATTTTTTCATGATCTCTTCATTTGGAATGCCAAAAATTTTCTAAATGTTTTCTGGATTGGCACTTCCTTGATCTCCTAAAATAAAGTATTAATTTCTGAAAAACTTTTTGGGGACCTTTATGGGCGGCAAATTAAATAGTATACCTTCTGTCGTAAAGGACTAATCTGTTTATTTGTATTGTTATGAGACATTCAAATACGAATGCTCTTTGTGAATCAGCGTAACTCTTCGTCATAGTTTGACTAAAAAGAATAGCAGTTTTTGTTAGATATCAAAAAAATTAGATAACTTATCAAAATGTTCCTTTCTAACTTACCACACTCTGGATATTGCGTTCACTTCCCAATCATCCTACGTGGTATTTCGTTTTCTCTGAGATTTGACCTAATCCTCATGAAAACTTATAATCTTACCTTCGGCGGACAAAAGCAATACTTAATAATCCTTTCAACAACAACTCACGATTTCGGTACTAATTCGACTTCTTTAAGTCATTGTTAGAAGTCAAAAAATAAACTAGTACGAATACCATAGCCGTCTTTTCTTAGTCCCAAAATAATGAAGAAATCATAAACTCAAACATATTGAACACATCACATATGTCGACAAAAGAACTATCCATGTACTTACTCTCTTATCACTTTGTCAATAAGCATATTTTCTATCGGCGAACTTTTGACGTGAGAACTTCGTGAGCTTTTTTCTTTTTCCAAACCGTTTGCGACTGTTCTCTGCATAGGAAACGATGCCATGTGAATGAAAAAGCGAAAAAACATCTGTTTCATCTCGGGAATATTCTTTCAGCTGAAGATTTTTCGCGGTCACTCTAATCTATCTGATACGCTTTCGAAATTCAGGTCCTCAATTCTCTGAACGGACGTTTGTCAGGTATTCCACCGAACTGAACATATGGGGAGCTTTTGTTCCTCTTTGGTCAATCGTGAGGATATTATACGATAAGTGATTAATTATTCAATACAGTGATATAAAACGTATTATCGAGATATAATTTTGAATTACTTACAGAACGCAACTTCTTTGAATACAATTTATTTTTTTATTTTGAGCGTTTCCCTTCTGATGTTCTTCTTTGACCGATTGGATCAGTCAATTTAATGGATCGGTTTATGACTCTTTCTATTGATTTAAAAAACTTCCTACTCTTCTCCCAAACAACCCTTGCGACAAGAAGTACCTGTTAGACTTGGTATTGCCATTTTCCTTAGTTCATTGCTTTACGTCTCCGTTCATTGTGGGTAATTTCATACAGCGTGTTCATTCTTTTGTATTCATCAATATTCATCAACGTATTAAAAAGTTTCTAATGTGCTGTAGGATACAATATAAGATATTACTAATATGATAGTGTACATTCCAAACTAATGTTGCAAAGTCATTATTTCAATCTTCATGATCGACCATTTATCGGATTTTCTTTCGCCATTCCTCCGTGATGACTTCTGGGAGAAAATTTTTACGTCGTAAGTTTTGATCTGGGTTGCGATACGTTGACGAATATATTCGAACTTTCCAGCCATCAATGGCCCAACGTTGTCTAACCACTGGCAATCTCCAGAGTAGGTAGGAGATTGTCGAAACTATCAGCGCCCAACACTGATTTGCAGTCTGGTAGACGACAATCGGGATGCCAAGGCTGGTTTGGATTGGGCCGGTGTTACACTGGTGATCATTATCGGCAAACGGTCGGACTTTCTACATGGGATCCGTTAGAATAATTTACAAAAATTGATGTGCTGGTTGAACTCGTTTTCGAATTCTGACTTCAATTCGGTAATCTATTGTAATACAATGGGATAGTTATTAAAAAATTCACATGAACACCGATTTGCAGTCAGTACATGCATTCACATTCTGTTTTCAAGTCAGTGTGTGTTTGGATTGAAACAATCTATATTATTGACATTATCGTAGCTTGAATAATATTTAAGTAACGAAACTCTGGAAATCTGTTAGAATAATTTACAAAAATTGATGTGCTGATAGAACTCGTTTTCGAATTCTGACTTCAATTCGGTAATCTATTTTAATACAATGGGATATTTATCAAAAATTTACATGAACACCGATTTGCAGTCAGTACTCGCATTCACATTCTGATTTCAAGTCAGTTTGTGTCTGGATTGAAACAATCTTTATTGTTGACATTATCGTAACTTGCATAAAACTTAAGTAACGAAACTCTGGAAATCCGTTAGAATAATTTACAAAAATTGATGTGCTGGTAGAACTCGTTTTCGAATTCTGACTTCAATTCGGTAATCTATTTTAATACAATGGGATATTTATCAAAAATTTACATGAACACCGATTTGCAGTCAGTACCCGCATTCACATTCTGATTTCAAGTCAGTGTGTGTTTGGATTGAAACAATCTATATTGTTGACATTATCGTAACTTGCATAAAACTTAAGTAACGAAACTCTGGAAATCCGTTAGAATAATTTACAAAAATTGATGCGCTGGTAGAACTCGTTTTCGAATTCTGACTTCAATTCGGTAATCTATTGTAATTCAATGGGATATTTATTAAAAATTTACATGAACACCGATTTGCAGTCAGTACCCGCATTCACATTCTGATTTCAAGTCAGTGTGTGTTTGGATTGAAACAATCTATATTGTTGACATTATCGTAACTTGAATAATACTTAAGTAACGAAACTCTGGAAATCCGTTAGAATAATTTACAAAAATTGATGTGCTGGTAGAACTTGTTTTCGAATTCTGACTTCAATTCGGTAATCTATTGTAATACAATGGATATTTATTAAAAATTTACATGAACACTGATTTGCAGTCAGTACCTGCATTCACATTCTGATTTCAAGTCAGTGTGTGTTTGGATTGAAACAATCTATATTGTTGACATTATCGTAACTTAATAATACTTAAGTAATGAAACTCTGGAAACTAGAATAATTTACAAAAATTGATGTGCTATAGAACTGCCTTTGAATTCTGACTTCAATTCGTAATCTATTTTAATACAATGGGATATTTATCAAAAATTTATATGAACAACTGATTTGCAGTCAGTACCCGCATTCACATTCTGATTTCAAGTCAGTGTGTGTTTGGATTGAAATAATCTATATTGTTGACATTATCGTAACTTGCATAAAATTTAAGTAACGAAACTCTGGAAATCCGTTAGAATAATTTAAAAATTGATGTGCTGGTAGAACTCTGTTTTCGAATTCTGACTTCAATTCGGTAATCTATTTTAATACAATGGATATTTATTAAAAATTTACATGAACACCGATTTGCAGTCAGTACCCGCATTCACATTCTGATTTCAAGTCAGTGTGTGTTTGGATTGAAACAATCTATATTGTTGACATTATCGTAACTTGCATAAAACTTAAGTAACGAAACTCTGGAAATCCGTTAGAATAATTTACAAAAATTGATGTGCTGGTAGAACTCTGTTTTCGAATTCTGACTTCAATTCGGTAATCTATTTTAATACAATGGGATATTTATTAAAAAATTTATATGAACACTGATTTGCAGTCAGTACCCGCATTCACATTCTGATTTCAAGTCAGTGTGTGTTTGGATTGAAACAATCTATATTATTGACATTATCGTAACTTGAATAATACTTAAGTAACGAAACTCTGGAAATCCGTTAGAATAATTTACAAAAATTGATGTGCTGGTAGAACTCGTTTTCGAATTCTGACTTCAATTCGGTAATCTATTGTAATACAATGGGATATTTATTAAAAAATTTACATGAACACCGATTTGCAGTCAGTACCCGCATTCACATTCTGATTTCAAGTCAGTGTGTGTTTGATTGAAACAATCTATATTGTTGACATTATCGTAACTTGAATAAACTTTAAGTAACGAAACTCTGGAAACTGTTAGAATAATTTACAAAAATTGATGTGCTGGTAGAACTCGTTTTCGAATTCTGACTTCAATTCGGTAATCTATTGTAATACAATGGGATATTTATTAAAAAATTTATATGAACACCGATTTGCAGTCAGTACCTGCATTCACATTCTGATTTCAAGTCAGTGTGTGTTTGGATTGAAACAATCTATATTGTTGACATTATCGTAACTTGAATAAACCTTAAGTAACGAAACTCTGGAAATCCGTTAGAATAATTTACAAAAATTGATGTGCTGATAGAACTCGTTTTCGAATTCTGACTTCAATTCGGTAATCTATTTTAATACAATGGGATATTTATCAAAAATTTATATGAACACCGATTTGCAGTCAGTACCCGCATTCACATTCTGATTTCAAGTCAGTGTGTGTTTGGATTGAAACAATCTATATTGTTGACATTATCGTAACTTGAATAAACTTAAGTAACGAAACCTGGAAATCCGTTAGAATAATTTACAAAATTGATGTGCTGGTAGAACTTGTTTTCGAATTCTGACTTCAATTCTGTAATCTATTTTAATAGAATGGGATATTTATCAAAAATTTACATGAACACCGATTTGCAGTCAGTACCCGCATTCACATTCTGATTTCAAGTCAGTGTGTGTTTGGATTGAAACAATCTATATTGTTGACATTATCGTAACTTGAATAATACTTAAGTAACGAAACTCTGGAAATCCGTTAGAATAATTTACAAAAATTGATGTGCTGGTAGAACTTGTTTTCGAATTCTGACTTCAATTCTGTAATCTATTGTAATACAATGAGATATTTATTAAAATTTATATGAACACCGATTTGCAGTCAGTACCCGCATTCACATTCTGATTTCAAGTCAGTGTGTGTTTGGATTGAAACAATCTATATTGTTGACATTATCGTAACTTGAATAAAATTTAAGTAACGAAACTCTGGAAATCCGTTAGAATAATTTACAAAAATTGATGTGCTGGTAGAACTTGTTTTCGAATTCTGACTTCAATTCTGTAATCTATTTTAATAGAATGGGATATTTATCAAAAATTTACATGAACACCGATTTGCAGTCAGTACCCGCATTTACATTCTGATTTCAAGTCAGTGTGTGTTTGGATTGAAACAATCTATATTGTTGACATTATCGTAACTTGAATAAAACTTAAGTAACGAAACTCTGGAAATCCGTTAGAATAATTTACAAAAATTGATGTGCTGGTAGAACTCGTTTTCGAATTCTGACTTCAATTCTGTAATCTATTTTAATACAATGAGATATTTATCAAAAATTTACATGAACACCGATTTGCAGTCAGTACCCGCATTCACATTCTGATTTCAAGTCAGTGTGTGTTTGGATTGAAACAATCTATATTGTTGACATTATCGTAACTTGAATAATACTTAAGTAACGAAACTCTGGAAATCCGTTAGAATAATTTACAAAAATTGATGTGCTGGGAGAACTCGTTTTCGAATTCTGACTTCAATTCGGTAATCTATTGTAATACAATGGGATATTTATTAAAAATTTACATGAACACCTGATTTGCAGTCAGTACCCGCATCTCACATTCTGATTTCAAGTCAGTGTGTGTCTGGATTGAAACAATCTATATTGTTGACATTATCGTAACTTGAATAATACTTAAGTAACGAAACTCTGGAAACTGTTAGAATAATTTACAAAAATTGATGTGCTGGTAGAACTTGTTTTCGAATTCTGACTTCAATTCGGTAATCTATTGTAATACAATGGGATATTTATCAAAAATTTACATGAACACTGATTTGCAGTCAGTACCCGCATTCACATTCTGATTTCAAGTCAGTGTGTGTTTGGATTGAAACAATCTATATTGTTGACATTATCGTAACTTGAATAATACTTAAGTAACGAAACTCTGGAAATCCGTTAGAATAATTTACAAAATTGATGTGCTGGTAGAACTCGTTTTCGAATTCTGACTTCAATTCGGTAATCTATTGTAATACAATGGGATATTTATTAAAAAATTTATATGAACACCGATTTGCAGTCAGTACCCGCATTCACATTCTGATTTCAAGTCAGTGTGTGTTTGGATTGAAACAATCTATATTGTTGACATTATCGTAACTTTGAATAAAACTTAAGTAACGAAACTCTGGAAATCTGTTAGAATAATTTACAAAAATTGATGTGCTGGTAGAACTCTGTTTTCGAATTCTGACTTCAATTCGGTAATCTATTTTAATACAATGGGATATTTATCAAAAAAATTTACATGAACACTGATTTGCAGTCAGTACCTGCATCTACATTCTGATTTCAAGTCAGTGTGTGTTTGGATTGAAACAATCTATATTGTTGACATTATCGTAACTTGAATAAAACTTAAGTAACGAAACTCTGAAATCCGTTAGAATAATTTACAAAATTGATGTGCTGGTAGAACTCTTTTTCGAATTCTGACTTCAATTCTGTAATCTATTGTAATACAATGGATATTTATCAAAAATTTACATGAACACCGATTTGCAGTCAGTACCCGCATTCACATTCTGATTTCAAGTCAGTGTGTTTGGATTGAAACAATCTATATTGTTGACATTATCGTAACTTGAATAAAACTTAAGTAACGAAACTCTGGAAATCCGTTAGAATAATTTACAAAAATTGATGTGCTGGTAGAACTCGTTTTCGAATTCTGACTTCAATTCGGTAATCTATTTTAATACAATGGGATATTTATCAAAAAATTTACATGAACACCGATTTGCAGTCAGTACCTGCATTCACATTCTGATTTCAAGTCAGTGTGTGTTTGGATTGAAACAATCTATATTGTTGACATTATCGTAACTTGAATAATACTTAAGTAACGAAACTCTGGAAATCCGTTAGAATAATTTACAAAAATTGATATGCTGGTAGAACTCGTTTTCGAATTTTGACTTCAATTCGGTAATCTATTTTAATACAATAGGATATTTATTAAAAAATTTATATGAACACCGATTTGCAGTCAGTACCCGCATTCACATTCTGATTTCAAGTCAGTGTGTGTTTGGATTGAAACAATCTATATTGTTGACATTATCGTAACTTGAATAATACTTAAGTAACGAAACTCTGGAAATCCGTTAGAATAATTTACAAAAATTGATGTGCTGGGAGAACTCGTTTTCGAATTCTGACTTCAATTCGGTAATCTATTGTAATACAATGGGATATTTATTAAAAAATTTACATGAACACCGATTTGCAGTCAGTACCTGCATTCACATTCTGATTTCAAGTCAGTGTGTTTGGATTGAAACAATCTATATTGTTGACATTATCGTAACTTGAATAAAACTTAAGTAACGAAACTCTGGAAATCCGTTAGAATAATTTATAAAAATTGATGTGCTGGTAGAACTTGTTTTCGAATTCTGACTTCAATTCGGTAATCTATTGTAATACAATGGGATATTTATTAAAAATTTACATGAACACTGATTTGCAGTCAGTACCCGCATTCACATTCTGATTTCAAGTCAGTGTGTGTTTGGATTGAAACAATCTATATTGTTGACATTATCGTAACTTGAATAAAACTTAAGTAACGAAACTCTGGAAATCCGTTAGAATAATTTACAAAAATTGATGTGCTGGTAGAACTCGTTTTCGAATTCTGACTTCAATTCGGTAATCTATTGTAATACAATGGGATATTTATCAAAAATTTACATGAACACCGATTTGCAGTCAGTACCCGCATTCACATTCTGATTTCAAGTCAGTGTGTGTTTGGATTGAAACAATCTATATTGTTGACATTATCGTAACTTGAATAAAACTTAAGTAACGAAACCTGGAAATCCGTTAGAATAATTTACAAAATTGATGTGCTGGTAGAACTCGTTTTGAATTCTGACTTCAATTCGGTAATCTATTGTAATACAATGGGATATTTATTAAAAATTTACATGAACACCGATTTGCAGTCAGTACCCGCATTCACATTCTGATTTCAAGTCAGTGTGTGTTGGATTGAAACAATCTATATTGTTGACATTATCGTAACTTGAATAATACTTAAGTAACGAAACTCTGGAAATCCGTTAGAATAATTTACAAAATTGATGTGCTGGTAGAACTCGTTTTCGAATTCTGACTTCAATCTGTAATCTATTGTAATACAATGGGATATTTATCAAAAATTTACATGAACACCGATTTGCAGTCAGTACTCGCATTCACATTCTGATTTCAAGTCAGTGTGTGTTTGGATTGAAACAATCTATATTGTTGACATTATCGTAACTTGAATAAACTTGAGTAACGAAACTCTGGAAATCCGTTAGAATAATTTACAAAAATTGATGTGCTGGTAGAACTCTGTTTTCGAATTCTGACTTCAATTCGGTAATCTATTTTAATACAATGGATATTTATTAAAAATTTACATGAACACCGATTTGCAGTCAGTACCTGCATTCACATTCTGATTTCAAGTCAGTGTGTGTCTGGATTGAAAACAAAGTTTTCAATTTTTTTTTAAAAATTTAAAAATTGGGAATTTTTTAAAAATTAAAAAAAAAGGGAAATTTAAAATTTTAAAAATTAGGGTTGTTTGGAATTTTTTTTTTAATTTTAAACTTTTAAAAACGGTAAGGAAATTAAAAATTTCCTTAAAAATTTTAAAAAAGGCCAAATTTGTTTTCAATTTTTTTTAAAAATTTTAATTTTTATTTTAAAATTTAAAAAAAGGAAAAACCCCCTTAAATTTTTTAAAAAGGGGGTTTTTTTTTCAATTTTTTTTCGGAATTGAAAAAAAGGGAAAAATTTTAAAAAAAAAAAAAATTAACCCGGGAAATTTTTTTTTTTTTAATTAAAAATTTTAAATGGGGTTTTATTAAAATTTTAAAAACCCTTTAAAACCTTTTTTTTTCAAAAATTTGTTTGGGAAAAATTTTTAATTTTTTAAATTTTTATTTAAAATTAAATTAAAATTTTAAAAATTTTAAAAAAAAAAAGGGGTCCCAAAATTTTTGAATTTCCCTTTTTGGTTTTTTAAAAATTAAAGGGTTTTTAAAAAAAAAACCCAAAAAAACCCGGAAATTCCTTTTTTTAAAAATTTGTTGGGTTGAAAATTTTTTTTTTTTTTTTTTTAAAAAAAATTTTAAAAATTTAAAAAAAAAAGGGGGGCCCCCCTTTTTTTGCCTTTTTTTTTTAAAAATTTTTGGGTTTTTTAAAAATTTAAAAACCAATTTGGAAATTAAATTCCCAAAAATTTAAAAATTTGTTTGGGTTGAAAATTTTTAATTTTGACTTAAAAAAATTTTTTTTTAAAAAGGGAAAAAAAATTTTAAAAAACCAAATTTAATTTTGGGAATTCTTTTCAATTTAATTTTTGGTTTTTTAAAAATTTTTTTTTAAAAAATTTTAAAAAAATTTGAAAAACCCGGAAACCTTTAAATTTTAAAAAATTTTTTGGGTTGAAAATTTTTAATTTTGACTTAAAACCCCAAAAAAAAGGGAAATTTTTAAAAATTTAAAAAAAAATTTAATTTTGGGAATTTTTTCAATTTAATTTTTGTTTTTTAAAAACAATTTTAAATTTTAAAAATTTAATAAAAATTTCCCCCCTTTTTTAAATTTAATTTAAAAATTGGGTTTTTGGGAAAACCTTTTAATTTTGACTTAAGGGAAATTTTTTGGGAAATTTTAAAAATTTTAAAAAAAAAAAGGGGTCCCAAAATTTTTTTTTTTTTCGGAATTAAAAATTTTAAATTTTTTATTAAAATTTAAAAAAAGGAAAAACCCCCTTAAATTTTTTAAAAATTGGTTTTTTAAACCTTTTTTTTAATTTTTTTTTAAAATTTTAAAAAAATTTTAAAAATTTTAAAAAACCAAATTTACGGCCCCTTTTTTTTCCCGGGGTTTCTTTTTAAAAAAATTTTTTTAAAAATTTAAAACCAAAATTTAAGTAAAACCCCAAATTTAAAAATTTAAAATTTTTTTTAAAAAATTTTTTTGAATTTTTTTTAAAACCTTTGTAAAAAAAATTTTTAAAAATTTTAAAAAAGATTTGCGGAGAACCCGTTTTCCAATTCTGATTTCAATTCGGTTTTTTGGAATTAAAAATTAATTTTAAAAAATTTTTTTTTGGGAAAATTTTAAATTTTTTAAAAATTTGGGGGTTTTAAAAAATTTAATTTTAATCCTTTTTAAAAATTTAAGTTAAAAAAAAAAAGGAATTTTAAAAAAATTTTCAATTTTTTTAAATTTTTAATTTAAAAATTTTTTTAAAATTTTAATTTTAAATTTAAAATTAAAAAAGGGGAAAAATTAATTTCAAAATTTAAATTTGGGGGTTTTTTAAAATTTAAAAAAAATTTTTTTTTTTAATAAATTTTAAAAAAAAAGGAAAAATTTTAAAATTTTTTCCCTTTTTTTTGGTTTTTTTAAAACAATTTAATTTTTTTAAAAAATTTTAAAAAAAAACCCCCAAACCCAAAAATTTAAAAAGGGTTTGGGGGCCCAATTTTTTTAAATTTTTTTTAAAAATTTTAAAAAAAAAAAAATTTTAAAAAAAAAATTTTTTTTTTTAAATTTGGTTTTTTGGAAAATTTTTTTAAAAAATTTTAATTAAAAACTTAAAACCGAAACCGGAAATCCCCAAAAATTTAAAAAATTTTTGGGTTTTGGTTTTAAAATTTTTTTTTTTTTTAAAAAATTAATTAAAAAATTTAAATTTAAAATTTTAAAAAAATTTTCAATTTTTTTAAATTTTTTTTGGAAAATTTTTTTTAAAAATTAAAAAATTTTTTTAAAAAAAAACCCCTTAAACCCGGAAAAATTTTTTGGGTTGGGGGTTTTTAAAATTCTTTTTTCCTTAATTAATTTAAAAAAATTTTAAAACCAAATTTTTAAAAATTTTAAAAATTGGGGTTTTTAAACCTTTTTTTTTTCCAATTTTTAAAAAGGGAAATTTTTAAAAATTTAAATAAACCCAAAAATTTTGGGGAAAATTTTTGAATTTCCCTTTTTGGGGTTTTTTAAAAACAATTTTTAAAAATTTAACTTGGTTTTTCCAAACCCGGAAACCTTTAAATTTTAAAAAATTTTTTGGGAAAAAATTTTTTTTTTCCCAATTAAATTTTAAAAAAATTTTAAAAAAAAAAAAAATTTGGTTTTTTTTTTTTAATTCAATTTGGTTTTTTAAAAACAATTTTTAATTAAAAAAAAACCAATTTGGAAATTAAATTCCTTTAAATTTTAAAAAATTGGGGTTTTTAAACCTTTTTTTTTTTTTTTAAATTTTTAAAAAGGGAAATTTTAAAAATTTAAAAAAAAAATTTTTCCCGGGAAACTTTTTTTTTTTTTAATTAAAAAAATTGGGAATTTTAAAAAAAAAATTTGAAAAACCCGGAAACCTTTAAATTTTAAAAAATTGGTTTTTTAAACCTTTTTTTTAATTTTTTAAAAATTTTAAAAAGGGAAATTTTTAAAAATTTAAATAAAAAATTTGGTTTTTTTTTTTAATTCAATTGGGTTTTATTTTAAAAATTTTTTTAAAAATTTAAAAAAATTTTGGGAAACCCCAAATTTTTTAATTTTTTTGGTTGAAAAAATTTTTTTTTAAATTGGAAAAATTTTTTAAAACAAATTTTAAATCCAAAAAAATTTAACAAAATTTTTCCCCTTTTTCCCTTTTTTTTTGGGGGTTTTTTAAAAAAATTTTTTTAAAAATTTAACTTGAAAATTTTTCCAAACCCCAAACCTTTAAATTTTAAAAAATTTTTTGGGAAAAAATTTTTTTCCCTTTTAACAATTTTTAAAAAAATTTTAAAAAAAAAAAAAATTTGGTTAAAATTTTTTTTTAATTCAATTGGGTTTTATTGAAAAATTTTTTTAAAAATTTAACTTGAAAAATTTGAAAAACCCGGAAATTTTTAAATTTTAAAAAATTGTTTTTTAAACCTTTTTTTTTTTTTTTATTTTTAAAAAAGGGAAATTTTTAAAAATTTAAATAAACCCAAAAATTTTGGGGAAAATTTTTTTTAATTCAATTGGGTTTTATTGAAAAATTTTTTTTAAAAATTTAAAAAAATTTTGGGAAACCCCAAATTTTTTAATTTTTTTTAAAAAATTTTTTTTAATTTGAAAAATTTAAAAAAATTTTTTTTAAAAAAAAAAAATTTGGAGGGCCCCCCCTTTTGGTAAATTTTTTTTAAAAAAATTTTTTTTAAAAAAAAACCCAAAAAAACCCCCTTTTAAATTTTAAAAATTTTTTAAAATTGAAAATTTTTTTGTTTTTTTTTAAAAAATTTAAAAAAATTTTTTTAAAAAATTTAAAAAAATTTGGAGGTTTTTCCCCTTTTTTTTGGGAATTTTTTAAAAAAAATTTTTTTTTAAAAAAATTAAACCTTTAAAAAAAACCCCAAAAGGGTTTTTTTTTTTTTTTGTTTTTTTTTAAAAAATTTAAAAAAATTTTTTTTAAAAAATTTAAAAAAATTTGGAGGTTTTTCCCCCCTTTTGGTAAATTTTGTTTGGATTAAAAATTAAAATTTTAAAAACCCATTTAATAAAAAACCCCAAAAAAAAATTTTTTTTTTTAAAAAAATTTTTTTTTTTAATTTAAAATTTTGGAAAAATTTTAAAAAGGGAAATTAATTTAAAAAAAAAGGGGGCCTTTTTTTTTTTTAATTTTTTTTGGGGAAAAAAAATTTTTAAAAATTTTTGGGCCCCAATTAACCCTTTTTAAACCTTTTTTAAAAAAATTTTTTAAAACTTTTTAATTTTTTTGGAAAAATTTTAAAAAGGGAAATTTAATTTAAAAAAAAACCCAAAGGTTTTTCCCCCCCTTTTTTTTTTTTTGGTTTTAAAAAATTTAAAAAATTTAATTTCCCCTTTAAAAAATTTTTGGGTTGGTTTTTAAAAAATTATTTTTTTCGTTTTTTAAACTTAATTGGAAAAAAAAAAATTTTTAAAAAAATTTTTTAAAAATTTTTAATTCCCCTTAATTTAATTTTTTAAAATTTGGGTTTTTAAAAAATTTAATTTCCCTTTTCCAAAATTAATTTGAAAGGAAATTGGTTTTAAAATTTAAAAAATTTTTGTTAATTTTTTCAAAAAAAAAATTTTAAATTTTTAAAAAATTTTAAAAAAATTTTTAAAGTTTTAATTTAACCCCAATTCCCAAATTTTAAACAAGGGTTTTTAAAAAAAAAAAAATTTTTTTCAACCCGAATTTTTAAAAAGGGGGTTTTTGGAATTAAAAAAAATTTTTCCCTTTTAAAATTTAATTTTTTTTTAAAAAAAAAATTAAAATTTTGGGAACCCTTTTTGAATTCGCCCCTTTAATTCTTTTAAAAAGGGTTTTTTTAAAAAAAATTTAAAAAAAAAAAATTTTAAAAAATCGGGTTTTTTTAAAAAAAAAATTGTTGGGTTTTTTTTCAAAAAAAAAAAATTTTTTTTAAAAAAATTTTTAAAAAAATTTTTGAAAATTTTTTAATTTTTTTTTTTTTTTGGGGGTTTATTAAAAATTTAATTTTTTTGGTAATTTAAAAAATTTTCCCGGAAATTGGTTTTAAAATTTAAAAAATTTAATTTTTTAAACCTTTTTAAAAAAAAGGAAATCTTTTTTAAAAAAAATTTTTAAAAAAATTTTTTAAAAATTTTTTAATTCCCCTTAATTTAATTTTGTAAAATTTTTTTTAAAAACCAAAAGGAATTTTAAAAATTTTTTTAAAAAGGGGGTTTTTGGAATTAAAAAAAATTTTTCCCTTTTAAAATTTTGATTTTTTTAAAAAAAGGGAAAATTTAAAAAAATTTTTAAAAATTTTTAATTCCCGTTCAATTTAATTTAAATTTTTTTTAAAAATTTTTTAAAAAATTTCCTTTTAAAATTAATTTGAAAGGAAATTGGTTTTTAAAATTTAAAAATTTTTTGGTTAAATTTTTTTTTTTAAAAAAAAATTTTGGAAATCCTTGGGAATAATTTTTAAAAAAATTTAATTGGAAAGAATTTTTGAACCCATTAATTCGGTTTCAATTTTTTGGGTTTTAAACAAAAATTTTTTTAAAAATTTAATTTTTTTAAAAAAAAAATTTTTAAATTTTTTTTTAAAAAATTTTTTTTTTTAATTTAAAAATTGGTAAAAAAAAATTTTTAAATTTTAAAAAAAATTAAATTTTAAATTTTCCCTTTTTCTTTTAATCTTTTTTTTAAAAAATTAAAATTTTAAAAACCGGGAAAAAAAGGAAAAATTCTGGGTTAGGTTTTTTAAAAAAATTTTTTAAAACCTTTTTAATTTTTTTGGAAAAATTTTAAAAAGGGAAATTTAATTTAAAAAAAAAAACCCCCTTTTTTTTTTTTAATTTTTTTGGGGAAAAATTAAAATTTTTAAAAATTTTTGGGCCCCAATTAACCCTTTTTAAAAGGGGTTTTTTAAAAAATTGATGTGCTGGTAGAACTGTTTTCGAATTCTGACTTCAATTCGGTAATCTATTTTAATACAATGGGATATTTATCAAAAATTTACATGAACACCGATTTGCAGTCAGTACCCGCATTCACATTCTGATTTCAAGTCAGTGTGTGTTTGGATTGAAACAATCTATATTGTTGACATTATCGTAACTTGAATAACTTAAGTAACGAAACCTGGAAATCCGTTAGAATAATTTACAAAAATTGATGTGCTGATAGAACTTTTTCGAATTCTGACTTCAATTCGGTAATCTATTTTAATACAATGGGATATTTATCAAAAATTTACATGAACACCGATTTGCAGTCAACCCGCATTCAAATTCTGATTTCAAGTCAGTGTGTGTTTGGATTGAAACAATCTATATTTTGACATTATCGTAACTTGATTAAACTTAGTAACGAAACTCTGGAAACCGTTAGAATAATTTACAAAAATTGATTGCTGATAGAACTGTTTTCGAATTCTGACTTCAATTGGTAATCTATTTTAATACAATGGGATATTTATCAAAAATTTACATGAACACCGATTTGCAGTCAGTACCGCATTCACATTCTGATTTCAAGTCAGGTGTGTTTGGATTGAAACAATCTATATTGTTGACATTATCGTAACTTGAATAAATTTAAGTAACGAAACTTGAAATCCGTTAGAATAATTTACAAAATTGATGGGCTGTAGAACCTTTTCGAATTCTGACTTCAATTCGGTAATCTATTTTAATACAATGGATATTTATCAAAAATTTACATGAACACCGATTTGCAGTCAACCCGCATTCAAATTCTGATTTCAAGTCAGGTGTGTTTGGATTGAAACAATCATATTGTTGACATTATCGTAACTTGCATAAACTTAAGTAACGAAACTCTGGAAATCCGTTAGAATAATTTAAAAAATTGATGCTGTAGAACTGTTTTCGAATTCTGACTTCAATTCGGTAATCTATTTTAATACAATGGGATATTTATCAAAAATTTACATGAACACCGATTTGCAGTCAGTGCATTCAAATTCTGATTTCAAGTCAGTGTGTGTTTGGATTGAAACAATCTATATTGTTGACATTATCGTAACTTGAATAAAACTTAAGTAACGAAATCTGGAAATCCGGAATAATTTACAAAAATTGATGTGCTGTAGAACTCTTTTTTGAATTCTGACTTCAATTCGGTAATCTATTTTAATACAATGGGATATTTATCAAAAAATTTACATGAACACCGATTTGCAGTCAGTACCCGCATTCAATTCTGATTTCAAGTCAGGTGTGTTTGGATTGAAACAATCATATTTTGACATTATCGTAACTTGAATAAATTTGTAACGAAACCTGGAAATCCGTTAGAATAATTTACAAAAATTGATGTGCTGTAGAACTTTTTCGAATTCTGACTTCAATTCGGTAATCTATTTTAATACAATGGGATATTATAAAATTTACATGAACACCGATTTGCAGTCAGTACCCGCATTCACATTCTGATTTCAAGTCAGTGTGTGTTTGGATTGAAACAATCTATATTGTTGACATTATCGTAACTTGAATAACCTTAAGTAACGAAATCTGGAAATCCGTTAGAATAATTTACAAAAATTGATTGCTGGTAGAACTCGTTTTTGAATTCTGACTTCAATTCGGTAATCTATTTTAATACAATGGGATATTTATCAAAAAATTTACATGAACACCGATTTGCAGTCAGTACCCGCATTCACATTCTGATTTCAAGTCAGTGTGTGTTTGGATTGAAACAATCTATATTTTGACATTATCGTACTTGAATAATATTTAAGTAACGAAACCTGGAAATCCGTTAGAATAATTTACAAAATTGATGTGCTGTAGAACTGTTTTCGAATTCTGACTTCAATTGGTAATCTATTTAATACAATGGAATATTTTAAAAATTTACATGAACACCGATTTGCAGTCAGTACCCGCATTCACATTCTGATTTCAAGTCAGTGTGTGTTTGGATTGAAACAATCTATATTGTTGACATTATCGTAACTTGAATAATTTAAGTAACGAAACTCTGGAAATCCGTTAGAATAATTTACAAAAATTGATGTGCTGGTAGAACTTGTTTTCGAATTCTGACTTCAATTTGTAATCTATTTAATACAATGGATATTTATCAAAAATTACATGAACACCGTTTAGTAGTAAGTTAATTTATTTCAAT